>WBNM01044859.1:65529-93239 GCA_013399055.1 Ramphastos sulfuratus | reverse complement strand
CCCAAACCATCACACAGTGACATAGTCTTCCTCAGCCATTTTAAACTAAACCTACACAAAGTTATGCTCAGAGCAAAAAATCGACATTTTCTTGATGCTTTTTTTTTTTTTTTTTGGTATCTTAGCCTCCCAGGAAGCTGGAATAATTGTTTCAACATTTCCTTAGATGTTTGAATAGATCATGTAGTAACACTAAATTTATTAGACGAGTGAGCATGTGAAAATGTATTTAAACAGGTGAGATTAAATATTGGTACTTAAAACAAGAACGCTTACTACATCTAGTGCTAACAACTAATCAATACCTATTTAAAGGCTGAGCATAAAGCAAAAGTTTACCACGTGAAAACAGATCCTAGTAAATAATTTGCAAATCTTTTGAAAGATTTCCAAGGAATTCAAACCCAACAAAGACAAGAAAAATCACCTTTAGTGTGTGTGAACTGTCCGTGATCTATCTTCAGACACTACATCATACCAGTTCGTGGTATTTTGAACTTAAATTGCTGCCAAGACTTTGGTTCTGAACTTTACAGCTATTTATTGTTGGCAAGATTTTGGTCCTACTTTGAGAAAAGAAACAATTCAGTGTAGAGATGCCAAGATAAATTTAATCTGCACGATGCCTCAGTGATCCCAGAAGAGCAGCACTGTAGCTCAGAACCCAGTGTTAAAACACTGTCCCCAAAGCCTCTGGTCTCAAACTTTGCCCACTGTGTCCACTACAGGAAAGAAGATTTGGTGCAGCATCTGCCACACAAGTATTGGTCACACAGATAATTCTGTGTTCAGACATTAAATTTAAGGCAGCAAAACCTAATCCTATATCTGATCCCACTGTCCCCTGAGATATTTTTGTCCTCAATATAAAAACTACTAAAGCTTGGTGGGGAACAACTTGAATAGATGATCCTAGCCCTGCTTTCATGTGTTACATTTGCTTAGTTTCTATATCTGTGTATGTACAGATTCTGACCACAGTTAAGAAAACTCATTGCAACCAGGTTCACAGATTTCCACCACAATTCAAACAAACATTAACAATTAATTTTAAATGGACAGCATATTCTGCTGAGAATGTTGCATACAAAAAGAATAAAGCAGTGCACAGAAGAAACACAGAAAATAATCCAAATAATCTTGTATGTTAGGTCAGAGTTCTAGGTTGCTGTATGTTATAAATTCATGAGGGGGAGGAATTTAGTGACAGGCCAAAGTCTTTAGGCCTTAATTAATGTCATGGGGATGATAGATCTGCAGTGCACTCATTTAATTTCATACAAATGACTACACGAGTCACCTTTGTCATCTACTAACTGCTCTGTGGGAAGAAACAAAACAGTCACAGACATGGCATTATAATCCAAAAGAAAAGGTCTTAGACCATCATTTACAAAGATCCCTAAAGTGATTAAAATGTTTAAACTCTAATGCCTTTCAAGGTGATTTAGGTAGCTACATCTTTTGCTTGCACTGAAAACCTCATCTGCAATACCTGCTTTCTTCTGAGCTGCACTCTATCAGTTCAAGAAATAAAGGCTAACACTAATGCTGTTAAAATTCCACTTCTATTTCTAAGGGTTCTATTAAAATCGTGTTGGCATTTATTTTAAGATACTGTGGGTAATAGATGACCCTCTGCTGGCTTTAGCTGGCAGGTATCTTTCTCTGCTAAGCTGGACACATAGCAAAGAAACCACATCTCATTGACTTTCATGCTTATAAATTATTTTTATTGACAACAGTTGTTCACAAAAAGATGAGTGGGTTTTTTTTTTTCCAGTGGGGCATAACTGGTGTTCCCAACAGATCTTTGTATAATTGCCAGAACTTGGGAAAGGCTTGTGACTTCAGCACAGATTGAATATGAACTCGAGCTCATCTAGAGATAAAAGATGGTGTGTCAGACCTCCACAGGAGCTGGATCTAGCAGGATTTAATCATCTGGAAAAAGCCTATCACGTTCTCATTTCCCCTGGTCTCAGTCAAAAAAAAAGAATCCAAAGCATTAAACCAAGGACTATCTCATTATTCCAGTTGGGTAATGCATGACTGCTTCAGGTACATGATACTTGAAGTTTTTGTCTGAATCTGAACGCAGACTTTAAAATGAAACAGAGAGAAGTAATTTTATCACTGCTAAAGTATTGCAGTGGAGCACAGATGCCCAACTGGGCCAATACTGAGGTCATCAAGATATGTGTGGTGGTGCACAGCTGACACACCACAGCCTCCACTCCCTGCTTCTGCTTTCTTGTAGCTGCTACTATAGGGGTATGTAGGAACAGCTGAACTGTCCCAGTACAGGCACTGCTGGGTGCAAACTCCACCCTCCCCTTTCAGCAGCTGCACTTCCAGAGCTGCTCCCTCCAGGAAAAGCATAGGGGCTGAAGGACATCTCTCACCCCAGGCATACCAGCATAGTAGGGTCCACATCCTCACCTCTGACAGTCATCCAGGTTTGTCAGGAGCTTCAGGAAATAAACAACTACAGCTGTTTAGATGCCAACATTATCACACATAATCTCCTGGTGAATGTCACAGTCTTCTCTTTAATTATTTTCTCAATATGCCCATCCAGTACTATAACTGACTCAAAATGTAAGTCACTCGTGGTACTGCCCATGAAAATGTATTTCACTTATTCAGTATAGCTCAACATGAGTGATAAGCATTTAAAAGTAGATAATTGCACTTGGAAAACAAAATGTTTAAACCTTTGGAGAGAAAATTCTTATTAGATATCAGACAGGTTCTCTCTGGATGGTAGTCACAGGGGCAGGGATGGTGGTTACAGTACCAGTCAGATAACTGAGGCATCAGAATCAGTAATTTTCTCTTTATTTTTCAAGAGATCCTAGCTTTAGTGGCCTGATAACCCTTAGTCATCTTGTCTTTACTGAACATTAAACTTACAGGAGGTGGAAATTTTATTGCAGGTTGTATTCAAGATCTAAATCCAAGTTGAGATTTCCAAACTTGGCTATTACAACACACACGGATAGTAGCAGGTTTAAAAGCAGGATCACAAATGTTTCACTCCTTTGTGCACATGCCACAAGGTGAGAACACACTGCCTCATCACACATATAATGGAGGATCTGCCAGAAGGTTCTAAATTACTTTGAAAAGATCAGAGCCACAGGTTTATCCTGCACACCAGTGCAGGAAGGAAACTCACACTTTGCATCAAACTCACTAATTGACCAACTTCAGCACCACATTACTGTAGCCTGCACCCTCTACAAGTCCCAAGCTCTCCATCTCTTGATGTAGCATTCAGCAAAGCTGGGTCAGAGGTAGTAAGGTCATGTCTGTACTCATTGCTTAAATGATAATAACCTAATGTAGTCCCAATTCTGTAACGCTTCTCTTCATATCAATCTTTTCCACTCTGTGCCAAAACAGAACAATGTCTCTAGGGGCTGACAGTCACAGCCCAACACAGCCCCTGTCTCTGGGGGCTGGCGGTCACAGCCCAACACAGCCCCTGTCTCTGGGGGCTGGCGGTCACAGCCCAACACAGCCCCTGTCTCTGGGGGATGCCAGTCACAGCCCAACGCAGCCCCTGTCTCTAGGGGCTGATGGTCACAGCCCAACACAGTCCCTGTCTCTAGGGGCTGACGGTCACAGCCCAACGCAGCCCCTGTCTCTAGGGGATAACCGTCACAGCCCAACGCAGCCCCTGTCTCTAGGGGATAACCGTCACAGCCCAACGCAGCCCCTGTCTCTAGGGGATAACCGTCACAGCCCAACGCAGCCCCTGTCTCTAGGGGATAACCGTCACAGCCCAACGCAGCCCCTGTCTCTAGGGGCTGACAGTCACAGCCCAACACAGAAGATGGGAGGCTCAGATGACTGGGACCAGGAAACAGGGCAATAATGGTGGTCAGCATGATAAACAGGCCACTCAGAGACACTTGCTCACAAGCTTTTAAGCATCACAGTTTTCCTTGCTCAAGAACAAAGTGCTGAAGCAGTGATCTGAGAGGTATAAGATAAGATAAGGAGGTATTTTTGCCAATGCTCAAGGACAGGGGAGGGTTCAAGTTCGTGCTTGAAAATATAACAAGTGAGCAAAGGCAGCTGGCACCAGAGGTGGATTGCAGCTTGACACAGCCTGAGAACCAGAGGAAAGGAGGCAAGCAGGGATAGAAAAACCAGCCCCTTCTGTTCAATACAGTATTGTGCTCAGGGCTGAGAACCTACTGCTGTTATCACACTATCTAGGGAAGGTGCAACTAATTGAGGAGGATGGGATAGACTGAGAGACCAAAGACATGACATCAAGCACTCTTCCAAGATGACAGCAGGTATCTATTTGCAACCACAACCTCTTTAAGCCTTTATAACACGGGAATGTGAGAATGTATTCCCCAGTTTCTTAAATCTTAAAAATTTAAAAGATCCAATGTGAAGCTGCTGCTGACTCTCTGGTTGACAGAAGGCCCTTTCTTTAGGAAGATCTTTATTTCTAAAGCAAGGCAGATAACCTTTTATGTATGTGACATTCAAGAAGGAAAGTGCCTCAGCAGACAAGCCTTGCCCCTGCTCACTGCAGGGAGGTTGGACTAAATGACCTTTAAAGGTCTCTTCCAACTCAAAGCATTCTATGATTCTATGATCCCACCCCATGGAAGCTGACTTCAGTTTCAAATGCAGATGCAGAATGACAAAAGGAGCCTGATTCAAATGTGCTTCATCTCTCCTCTGGGTACCTCATCACCTATGCCATGTTTTCAATATGTTTTATATCCAGAACTGAACTCTGTTCTTAAAATGTGTTACTGTCCCACATCCAAGCTCCAAAGAGCCTAACTGAAGGCCACAGTGCCCTCAGCCTAGATACTGAAGTGAATCGCACCTGATGTGTAGGATGCAGTGTATGTAAGAGGCAATCTGCACCACACAGCCCAAAGCATCTTTCCAAAAAGATTTTCCCAGGTATCCCTCAGACTGTACTCAGATGATGTGTTGTGACATGGTGGTCTTCATAGCCATGTCAGCTTAAGGAATGCCTTCCCTGCAGAGTGGGCTTCCCTTCATGACCATCTTGGCAGCATAGGACCCCTCGACAATGTGCATGTGCAGCTGCACTATGAACTACTTCACCAAGCCAATTGTCTGAGTCTGTTCACAACAGTTTTTGTAAGGACCACTTAGGAGAGGGTGTTTAGCACACAGACAAGACCAAGCATAAAGAAAAGGGGGAGCAACTGCAAAAGGGCTAACACCACCACTAAAGACAAAACCCTGTTAAACTATAGCCTCATCTTTTAACTAAGCTGATTCTGGAGCTTAGTAAACAGAAGAGCACTCTTCCCTTCAACCCTTTCTAGGAGAGCACAAAGGCAGGCACAGAGGTGGCAGGAAGGGTCTGTATTTGGGCAAGGTTTTCATAGAGATCTCAGAGCCATTGCTGACTATGGCTGTAACATCTTCACTGTCCTACACGCGGAGACAATGACTGTAACGCCAATGCAGTTATCAACCATCAATTAGGTGCCAAGAAAGTCACAAACAGACTTTTGTTTGCACCTGGGGTGGAATTCAGCATTTGAATCCAAGAGACACAGACTGTCTGTCTTATGAAGGGAGCTAAATTTGAGCTGAAAACTTTTTACAGACTTAAAGTTTTCCTACTGACTTCAAGTAAAGTTGTCAGCGCCTAGACGGTGCTGAACATGTAGGTGACTAAAGCTGTTTGCAACCCACACAGTCTCTTCACACCTAGTTTGCCACAGGCACCCAGTCCTGGAAATATGTTCTGAGAAAGGCTAGCATGCCCCAGCAGCTCTTAACTGCCAGACACAGTCAACACTAGGCTGAAGGAGCCACAGATAGGTCTCATTTTTTTTTTTTTCCATAATACCTTGCTGCTTCATAGGAAGTTACTGTCCTAGATTTGGAGTTCTCTGCACTGAGAGGTTATTCAAACCTATTTGGCCTCTGCTATAAGATTATAAACTTTTGAAGAAGAACATTCCCAAGACAGTCTCAGACCCAGCAGGAAAGCGGGAGAGCAAAAACATAAGTGTTGTACTGTTTGTTTTTGAGCTAGCAGCAATATGCAATCAGCCACCAGTTGCAAGTAAGAAAGTCCAAACCAATCTTTGACTTCCAGTGATTCAAATATTGATGCATCCATGTAAATCCTGTTTCAGAAAAAAAAAAAAAAAAAAAGGAAAATAGAGCATTTTGAATGTCAAATGGAAGGAAAATGTATCAAGGATATATTGTACACAGAATAAACTCAGATGATCAGAAGGCTGCAGCAGCTCTCCTATGAAGACAGACTGAGAGAGTTGGGGCTCTGCAGCCTGGAGAAGAGAAGGCTTTGAGGAGACCTTAGAGTAACCTTCCAGTATCTGAAGGGGGCCTACAGGAAGGCTGGGGAGGGACTATTGACAAGGTCTTGCAATGACAGGACAAGGGGCAATGGGTTTGAACTGGCAGAGGGAAGATTTAGATTAGATGTCAGGAGGAAGTTCTTTCCAGTGAGGGTAGTGAGGCACTGGCACAGGTTGCCCAGGGAGGTTGTGGCTGCTCCCTCCCTGGAGGTGTTCAAGGCCAGGTTGGACGAGGCCTTGAGTGACCTGTGCTAGTGGGAGGTGTCCCTGCCTATGGCAGGGGGCTGGAACTAGATGATCCTTGAGGTCCCTTCCAACCTTACCATTCTATGATTCTATGAAGTTTCTGATATGTTCTAGCCAGGAATATTTTCTTCTGAGAATTTTAGAGAACAGATTTTTAAAAATATTATGAGAAAATGTGCAAAGATGCTGAAAAGGGAAAGGAGATTTCAAAAGAGANAAAAAAAAAAAGGAAAATAGAGCATTTTGAATGTCAAATGGAAGGAAAATGTATCAAGGATATATTGTACACAGAATAAACTNATTCCCCACTGGAATGGGCTGCCCAGGGAGGTGGTGGAGTCACCGTCCCTGGAGGTGTTCAAGGCACGTTTGGACGTGGCACTTGGTGCCATGGTCTAGTCTTGAGGTCTGTGGTAGTGGGTTGGACTTGATGATCTTTGAGGTCTCTTCCAACCTTGCTTATACTGTGATACTGTGATACTGTGATCTATGTATCAACATGATTGTCAGATCTTACCTATCACTGGCTGTGAAGGAAAAGCAGATGTAATTGTGGAACTCAGATCCATTGATTTTTTTTGAACTTCTGTTCAAACTGAACTGAACTGGCATAAATTATATAGAACAGGATACTTGAACAGGTTAATCTAGTGGCAGTAGAAGCTCTCAATCTATCTCAAATGCAGTTGGTTTGCTTTATTTCCTTTCACTTGTATACAACTCCATGGAGCTATCTACTTCCTGACTCTAATTCTTTAAAATTGTGCCAAATGTGTTCCAGATTTTCACCTTAGCTTATCACAATAGGATCTTCCCAGCCCATGAGAACACACAGTCAACAAAGCTCTCTCCCCTTCATTTCCTGAGCTACTGGCAAAAGTAATTTTATTTTCAGGATGTTGACATTATTATTTCTGGCCAAGAAAATAATAATTAATCATTAAAACCTTGAAAATGTATCAGCCATAAAATGTTTTGCTTGTGGTTGCTATCTACAAACACAAATTTCTATGCAGCTTTTTGCCGGCAGACTTTCAAGGAAATGAACAATAAAATAATTGCTAAAGGAGGCTGTCCATAACAAAGCAAAGCACAACCCAAATAACTGGAAAGCTATATTAGATCCTAACACATCAGTCTAACAGAGAGAGATCTCAGTTTTACACCTAATTGTTGCTTCTGGGTTGTACTCTGAGGTTTGCTTTTAAAGAAATACAACATGTCTGACAGTTAAATGGTGCACATTAGTGTTGCTCACTGGACTGGGACTGGAGAAAGAGTAGTTATATGGAGACCCACCTGCTCCAGACTCCTTCTCCCTTCCTACTTCAGGTCAGATCTCAATTTTACACCTAATTGTTTGTTTTTAAAGAAATACAAATAACCCTTCTGTCTGACAGTTAAATGGTGCACATTAGTGTTGCTCACTGGACTGGGACTGGAGAAAGAGTAGTTATATGGAGACCCACCTGCTCCAGACTCCTTCTCCCTTCCTACTTCAGGTCAGATGCCTGTTGGAACACATGCATGAAGCACACTTTCCAACCTTCCTTCTACAGAAACCACGAAGCAAAAGGTTTGCAGAAGGATTTGTGGAGTTCTGTGTCTCATCCCCTCCTGGAGTGAAGATATAGCTGAACCTCACTCCAGGACTGAGTGATTTAGAAGTATCCTTGGTTTCTATAGTCCAGAAACAGCTTGAAAAGGCTTTTAAATTCTTAAACACAGATTTCCTGGGAAAACCTGCTCTTTCAAAACTTGTGAATAGCAAGAAACCTACACGATCAAGGTATTTTCCAAACAACAGTTCCAAACTTCCAGTTCAGGCTAATCAGAATAACACAACTGTTATCCAACAGCTCTAATTACATTACAAAAGGAGAAAAAAAAAATCATTAGACAGCCTTTAAATTTGCCAGCTCCTTAACAGAATAAACAGCAACTGCAGTTGCTCTTTTTCATATTATTTCTAAAAGCCTCCAATTCTGTTTTACCCAGGGAATTTGCCATTGCTTTTGTATTAACTAACACCTCTTGTTTTCTCACAAATGCTACACAAAGCCTTTCTGAGCATTCAATTGCAGCTTTCTCAGTCCTGCTAGATAACTTCCTACAGAAATATTAGTGACTTTTAATCACAGCAAGGAAAGTTGTGAAACTCACTAAAGCTGATATATAATGTGGACAGAGAGTTAAGCAATCATGCTTTCTTTAGCAGCTTTGCAAACATTAACCTTCCTTTCTGCTTNTGATTCTATGATTCTCTGACCTGTGGTGCTGGGTGTTCTTCCCATGCAACATAGAAATCAAAGCACAACTGACTTAGTGGATTTCCTATTTCTAGACCACTTCATGTTCTACGTTATTTGTATTCTAGAGCGTTTTGTTTTGTTTTGACCTGAGGCAAACAAGGAAAGGAATCTAACATTACACAACTCTTTCTACAAATGAAAGACCTTAACCTTAATGCTTGCAAGTTTCTAAATGCAAACTTGCTCATCTCCATACTGTCTTCCTTCTTTTTTATTGCTTCCAGCACCTAAGCAACTCTGTTCATTTCTGAATCTTACAGAGCATGCTCCAAAATCACCAATAGCTTCTGCAGTTGTTCCAGCAATTAATCATTAACTGATTAGACCTTCATGTTGAGTTACACCAGTCTGAGGAATCTCCACTTGAAACCAAACATTAGAAGCCATAGCCATATTTCTGCATCTAAGAGGACGAAACCCAAAGCATAAATTGCAGAGTCCCATCCTTAGCAGAGTCCATGGTATGAGTTGGACATCTCAGAAAGAGGCTCAAAAGAGTCACTTCCAACATTGAGTTGGTCAATAATAGTACAATGCACCTGATGCTTAGAACTACCCAACTAAGCATCTGTGTCTAGGAAGTCATGTCTTAAAATTCTCTGTACTTTTACCTTTCAGAGGCTTGTCCTCTCACTGGAGTGGAGCATCTGCTAAATGAAGGCACCTACACATTTTGTTTCAAAACCAACACTGTGCTCACCAAATTCTCTTAAAACACAAATTAATTAGGACCCCCTTTTGTTACAATGGTAGCATAGTTAGAGCCATTAGCTGGAATATGGAAGATCATTTAATTTATGTGCTAAATACATTATTTCATCTGACTGAAAGCATTCAACTAATTTTTTACTGCCTCAAAACCCACATAAAACACCAAGTGGTAAGACAGTTCCATTCAGTTAAAATGCAACAGTGGGGAAAAGTATCTAAAGCTGTCTTGTAATTCTTCCTCATACTGAGTTGTGAAGCACTCCATGAGAAGTTTCCATGAGCACAGGCAAGGCTCTGAAGCAAGCAGGGTGAGTTAATTACATGTTAGTTTTTTTGAAAAGAGAAAAAGGACTTAGTGTAGGTATGATTGCATTACAAAAGCCACCTTCAAAAGGTGTCTTAGAAATACCAAGTTAAACCACAGGAACACTGTGTGTGAGCTCTGACTGGTTGGACACACTTAATTCTTAGAGAACTTTCAGATTTATCAGCATGAAATCAATATGATGGAATAAATAAAGAAAATCCATTAAGTGAATAAATCTAATAACTCTTCTACTCAAGCACCCTTTGCTCCTATTCAACTACTTATTGTACAAATGATTTTTTTTAGAGTAGTTTTCATATTAATATTTATGAATATGTATCTAGAAATTTATATTTCTAGACAGGTGATATTGACTTGAAAAAAGTCTGTCAAGTGAACAATGTTTTCTGATGAATGCAATAGAAGCCTGAATAGTAAAAAGTGGAGACACCCACTAGAAACCATTCCTGGGGATTTATTGGAAGTTTAGATTGAAATTATTTTTGTATTGGATTTATTGGAAATTTAGATTGAAATTATTTTAGTATTGGATTTATTGGAAGTTCAGATTGAAATTATTTTAGTATTGGATTTATTGGAAGTTTAGATTGAAATTATTTTAGTATTGGATTTATTCGAAGTTTAGATTGGAATTATTTTTGTATTGGATTTATTGGAGGTTTAGATTGAAATTATTTTAGTATTGGATTCATTGCAAGTTTAGATTGAAATTATTTTAGTATTGGATTTATTGGAAGTTTAGATTGGAATTGTTTTAGTATTGGATTTATTGGAAGTTTAGATTGAAATTATTTTAGTATTGGATTTATTTGAAGTTTAGATTGAAATTATTTTAATATTGGGGGGAGGGATAAAAAAAATAGGAGGAGATATCTATTACCACAGACATTTTTTACATTCAAGCTATGAAGATGTAATGCCACAGAGCTAATTGGTTGCATTCCTGATTTTCAAGCTTTACTGTAATTATTATGCCAAAAAAAAAAACCCAACTTATCTTTAAAACTATGCCTCCTAGAGACTTAAAAATACTGAGAAGCAAATATTTAGCAGTAGTCCAATTAATAGCTCATGAAATGCTGTAAAATCTAGAAACTTGCAAATGATTAACATGTTATAGTAGAATGAGCTGATTAAGTAATCAGAAAGAATCCACTGAGGTATTTTACTGCTGTATATGTCAAAATGAAGGAACAAAGATCTCTAAACCCAGCCATTAAGGTCAGGAAGATAAAATAAATTCAAAAGCTCAGAGATGCTGTAGCCTTGCAGACAGAAGCTGACCTGGGAAAAGCAAATGTAACTTAGCATTAAACAGAATACAGGTAAAATACAGGCTAATTAGCAGCTGAGCTAATGAAACAGCAAGTCCATGAAAGATGGAATAATGTGCTGAAAGTTTAATTAAGGCATTAGAATTGTAGACATAAACAATTACAAAGTTAGACCAGAGCCACTGAGAAATCCTGGTTTAGTTCTCCTTGATCAACTGCCAGGTGCAGAGCTCCAACCCCGCGCATTGCGTAGCTGCCACTGACAGTGGGTGGTGTGATCCATGCATGTTGGTGCAAAGCCAACTCCTAACCAAATTAGGCAGAACACCAAAGTCAGGACAGTGTTGTAACTTGCTGTAAGTGTCATGCTTGCCCTACTTGAAAAGCAAGAGCATCCAGTGAAGGACCTGCAAACTAAGCCAAAACCAAGAGTGGCACAACAGAAGTGGGTGCCAGAGAGGCAACAGACAAGACCAGGAAGGATTAGCAGAGATCACTTAAAAGGAAAGGAAAGAGAAGGTGAAACACAATCTAACTCATCAGTTTAATACAGTGTAGGAGGCACAGCAGCACATTGTACCACAATCAGTAAAAATGTACTGAATATAAACAAACAAAAAAAAAATGCACAGCCTTGTAAAAAAATGCTGTCTGAGGGAGAACATCAAAAGCATCCTTGTGAGAAAGCAATGGAAGTTTGTCCTCATAAAAAGTTGCAGAAATTCAAATTTTCAGCTGGTGTACAGCAGCTCCTGCTCAGGGTTGTCCATTTACTTAGCCCAGATGAGATTTACTTAGGCCAAGCTGAGGATCAGGTTGGGTTTTTTGTTGTTTTGGGGTGTTTTTTTACCCTTTTATCAAGTGTACTACATGGTACATTTTTTCTGTAAAATTCATACTGTACAGGTTGAATCTAAGGCATTGCTGGTAAAAGCAAAGGACAGTAAGGTACTTTTACAGAGAGGACGTTTCACAGGAGAATTCTTGCAATGGAATCAATCTTGCTATTTAAATTTTCATTATTAGAAGGATTTCAGCAGACTGTTGAGCCCACATTGCCCTAATAGAACAAGCTGAAGATGAAAAAGTCCCTCTTGATGCTAAGCAGTGGTATATGTTGCAAAGTCCTGTGAGATACTTTTCCCCAGGTGTCCAAATCAGGGACCAAGGGAGAGTGAATCATAGTCCTTTCTGGCACTCACGTGTAGGTTTGCTTCCCATGGAAACAGCTTCACCACACATCCCTGTGTGCTGCTGCAGTGAGGTCAGGATGTATGTGTATGCCCTAACCAGCCCTTCAAGAACACTCCTAAGCCAAATACTTTAGATAGTGATGAAGCTATCCCAGATCTGCACTGATGTAACAGAAATCTGAACCTGTCTTTTGTTCAGGACCTTTCTCCATGATTAACACAAACCCTCCCTTTACTACCTGTGGGAGAAGAGAACACAGTCAGCCTGTGGCTAGTGCTACACAATTGCCTGCTCTGGCTGTAAAGCCTCATTTTACTGAGAGCTGAGAGCCATTCAGCTCTGCCCTTGAACAGCACCTAGAGGAGTGGATCCTTTCCCTTAGTAAGAATTGCTGTGTGTTACAATTATACATCTGCAGCTCTCCGTGCAGTTGAAAGGAGAATTTACATCTTTCCCTTACAACTCCTGCCCAACACAGACTTTTGCCTGTGCCAAGTGTGTGACTTTCAGCTGCCATATTTCTACTGTACTGGTCTGAGTCCAGTAATCTGCTGATCTGACAAATAAAAGTTGCAGCAGAATTCAGCCCTAGTACTTTTCAAATGTGGCTGTTAACATTTATTTCTCTAATCCTTCAACTCTCTTGTCAGTAAAGCATTTTGAAAGTTTCTCTGCTTTTTCCTGAGGCATAACTTCCCTGTTCATCTGAATTCTTTCTGCATGATTAAAGCCACTAGCATTACTTATTTACCTGGCTTTGTTCACAGGGAACAAAAGACTTGGTATCATCCACATCCTGCTCAGAGTCAGGGAAATAAATCCCAGGTATGTGTAACTCCTCTGCACCAGTGAAGTCAACAGAAGAAAGATGATTTATTCTGTCCAGACTTCTGCTGAGGTGGAAATCTAAACCCAGGAGTAAAATGTACCATAAGAACAACAATGAACTCTTTTCAATGTTATTAAAAGTACTGAAAATGTATTTGTTTAATTATGACCTTTCCTGTTTGCCTTTCCCCCCTCCTCGGCCAGCAGAATAGGCTACAGTTAAAGAATATTGGTGGGTGATTAATTTTGGCTGATCTCAGTGAATTGTAATGTGGTACAGTTCAACCCTCAAATTAGTCAGTCTCAGATAACTGATACAAAGATTCACAGACTCACCACAGTCTTTTCTACAGAGATAATAACACACATTCATTAAGATGACCACTACAATCAGAGGCACACAGAAGACAAAGATGCAGACCAGCTGCAGTTATCTACTTGTGCCTTCTAAACATTTCTCTTTAACTGATAGACCAGAAATCTGGAATCAAGCAACTACCATCCAGTCAAGCAGGAGCTGTGGAGGTTTTTTCCTCCTAAAAAAATCCATTTGTAACTGTTCTCAAATACAACATTTCACTAATTTTGTCTGCATACTAATTTCAAAAGCACAGCCTGTATTTAACCTCCCTACGTGTGGTGCTCTGTAAATTAACTGTTATAGTAATTTACATCTAAGTCCATCTATGCCAATGAGTTGCTGAGGCATTGCTGTGGCATTATTGCAGTTGTACTATTTATTTATTATGGCTTGGCCTGCAAGCAGTACTAATTCGACACCTTAAAATATGCCTACTTTGCTAGAGCAGTTAGCATAGATCACTTGTATGACATATGGTATATTGCTTCTCTGCATACAGATCAGCATTACTTAAACCAGCAAGGCAGAACTACAAAGCCTGCACTGGCTAAGTCTCCTGCTAGGCTTTGGTTAGTTCTGGCAGCTGACTTAGCTTTTCCTTACCTGAGATACTGGGAGGGGGAAAAGCTCTAAAATGATAAAGTATGCAAAGCTGCAGTGTTTCTATATCTAAATTTCCCACAGCAAAATTGAGAGACAGAGACAGATTCTGAATTTAAATATAAAAAAGCAATTCCATTTTCTGCTCCAGTCTAAGGACACAAAGATAAAATATGGCTATCATAAAAAAATGAAAGAAGACTCTGAAAGATTTTCATTCCAGTCTGTCGCTATCCGTACCTAGCCTTGAAGATCTTTTTGCACAGCTTCACACAGAAACAAGGGGATCAGCTTGTCCTGAGTGCATCATTCAAGCTGCAGTCAGTATCTTTTCATTGACTTCAACAGCAGGGAACGAGACCTCAGACCACATTAGTAAGAACTCAGAGTAACCCCACTAAAGTCAGTGGAAGAGTCTGCAGTGTTTGTGGAATTCAGCCAACACGTGGCACTCTGGGATCAAACCAGACAATGACACTTTCTCACCAAGTGATGATGGGCCACAGTTGCTTTCCTTTACAGCCATACAGATGAGGAATGAACTTGGTGAAGCTGTTGGTAGCTTTGGCACCGAGAGTGCTGTGCAGAGGTTTCTTCTCAGCTACCACCATTGTGCTGGTTTAAGGCTAATTGGAATANTGTTTCTGTATTACCTTTACCTTGTATATTTCTGTAAATATTCCTGTATATAGTGTATATATCTGCTTGTATATTGTGCTGAGCTGTAAATAGAGCTTCATCTAAACTTCCAGCAGACTGAGTTTTAGCCTGGGTCATTTTATAAAGTGGGGGGGGTCGGGGAACTCCCAAACCCACATCAACCATCCACTTTGCAGCGGTTTGTTGAACCATGCCTGTTAGCTGAAAAGGCTCACAAAGTAGTTGCATTTACACCGTGGCCAGGGCAGTGTTTATCAGCATTAAAAGCCTGAAGATTTATTCATTCTTATCTCTGAAAAAATTCCTTACTTCTTATGTACCTAAAGGATTTGTTGTACACCATAAAGCCTCCCAGAATTACAGAGAGAACTCAATTCTGGGAAACTGATAAGGACCTAAATATTAGGAAAATGCACAAATATGTGTTATCATAAAAATAATTTATTCTTTCATTTCCCTGAGAACTTACAACTAATGCAAATTAAACATTGTGGCATGTAATACTTTTGTGTACTAAAAAAAGGAGGAACATTTTAGTATTTACCTTACACTCACACAGAAACAATGGTAAAAAAATAAACCACTGACGTAAGGCTGTAAAGGAAAGGGTGTAGAGACACATACTGCAATAAATGAGAAATTAGAACAAAATTCTTCACTCTGAGGGTGGTGAAACACTGGAACAGGTTGCCCAGGGAGGTGGTGGAGGTCCCATCCCTGGAGACATTCAAGATCAGGCTTAATGGGACTCTAAGCAATCTGATCTAGAGATGTCTCTGCTTACTTCAGGGTGGGGGGGGTGGACTAGATGACCTTTAAAGGTCCCTTCCAACTCAGTGCATTCTGTGATCATATGAAAAGGCAATTCAATAATTTTACTAACTTGTCCAAACCCTTTATGATACAGTGTTTAGTGACATGGCCACAGACTGTCTTCTGGAAGATCTGCTCTGCACTAGAAACATGTGAATGTTGGTGCTTCTTCAGAGGGCTTGTGCTTCATTTAGTTCTAGGCCCCTCAATTTAAGAAGGACATTGAGGTACTTGAACGTGTCCAGAGAAGGGCAACGAGGCTGGTGAGAGGCCTCGAGCACAAGCCCTATGAGGAGAGGCTGAGGGAGCTGGGATTGTTTAGCCTGCTGAAGAGGAGGCTCAGGGGAGACCTTATTGCTGTCTACAACTACCTGAAGGGTGGTTGTGGCCAGGAGGAGGTTGCTTTCTTCTCTCAGGCAACCAGCACCAGAACAAGAGGTCACAGTCTCAAGCTGTGCCAGGGGAAGTTTAGGCTCGAGGTGAGGAGAAAGTTCTTCACTGAGAGAGTCATTCCCCACTGGAATGGGCTGCCCAGGGAGGTGGTGGAGTCACCGTCCCTGGAGGTGTTCAAGGCGGGTTTGGACGTGGCACTTGGTGCCATGGTCTAGTCTTGAGGTCTGTGGTAATGGGTTGGACTTGATGATCTTTGAGGTCTCTTCCAACCTTGGTGATACTGTGATACTGTGATTGACTATTTTGCACTGCAACGGCCAAACACTGATCTTCTCTTCTAGTGTTCATCATTGCTTGTGTGTGTATTGCCTCACTCTTAACAGCACTGACTACAGAATTATTATTTTCCTCCACAGCTTCTTGTGCTGTTCTCACTGCATTTTAGAATGTTTTTGAAGTATAGTAAGGAAAAAAGGTTTTCTTCTGTCATGTCACACATCCTATCTAGTCACCAGGAGTTATATGAGCTTACAGCATGCTCAGGCTGAGGGAAGTTTTCAAACCATCCCACTGTTTCACTGTCCTGGAATTTCTTATGTCAGCACATAAGAAATCAAACTCCATTTAGATTCTTTGAATCTGGCAAACCCAAGGTGACTTTTCACAGATAAACATATCTATCTCCTACCATGGCAAATATTCCAAATAATTAAAGCGATTGAAAGTACTTGAACTTCTCAACAAACTAATTCAGAGGGTTTTTTTGTCTGATGCAAGGAAGAAATAACAACGTTTTTCCTCCATGTCACACTATAAATGGCCAAGTCAGTAGGAAAAAATAAAAATCCTGAGTCAAACACTTAGCATTACAAATGTGTGCCCAAACAATTCAGATTTAGCAAAGTTCTGCACTGGTATAAACTTGGCCTTGCAGCATAAATACATTTATTTTGATAGATATGTCTACACTGCAGGATATAAAAAGGCTAAGATATAGATTGGATTTGTGATTATCTTTAAAGATAAAAAGCATTGAAAATAAATATTTTCTGCTGTCTCTTTGTTATATAATTACCTAAACTCTTCCTATAATTTTACTTAGGAAAAATAGCCTGATCTAAACTTTGATACATGCCACATATACCTGTGTGATTTAAGGACTGAATTAGCTTTTATATGGGAGGGTACCCAGCATGGCATAGTTGGCATCCCATATTCTGCATCCCTCCCTCACCTCTGTTAGTCTGTGACAGGGAAAGAAAAAGGGACTTATATTGCAGTATTTCTCCTCAGAGTGGTGATGTTTACATCCACTGTGACAGGTAGTCAGTGTCTGGGTCTTTCAAAGGGGATGAGCTGTGACGAAGCAATACAAGAGAGATTTGTCCAGGGGAGGGCAACAAAGCTGGTGAAGGGTCTAGAGAATAAATCTTAGGAGGAATAACTGAGGGAGCTGGGGATGGTTAGTTAGAAAAAGAGGAGGCTGAGGGAAGACCTCATTGCTGTCTACGACTACCTGAAGGGACATGGTGGAGAGGCTGCTGCTGGGCTCTTTTCACAGGTAATTGAGACAGAACAAGGGGGAATGGTCTCAAGCTGAGACTGGGGAAGTTTAGATTGGACTTCAGGAAAAAGTTTTTCATGGAGAGAGTGGTCAAGCACTGTGGAGTAACCTGTCCAGGGAGGTGGTGGAGTCACCAACCCTGGATGTGTTTAAGGGTTGTTTGGATGTGGTGCTTAGGGATACGGTTTAAGGTGAATCTTGTAGAGTAGGGTGACAGGTTGGACTTGGTGATCCTGAGGGGCTTTGCCAACCTGGATGATTCTGTGATTCTGTGAAGCAGCACAAGAGGAGCTGTTCAAAGAAAAGGAAGAGATGTATAAAAAGAAGAGCAGGGGCTGGCAGTGGACAAATATTTTTTTCCTTGATAAAATTTTTCTTAAGTCAATACACCAGAATCTCCATTCAGGACAAATCTCTTATTATATATTAAATATTCAACATGTAGTACTAATTTTAGAACTCATGTATTTGTAGATAAATGTTACTTCTCCACATTCCTTAAAGAGTTATTGTTTTTCAATTTTTTTTTTTGCAGTGTTATAATTCTGTATGGATTTTTCTCACTCATACATTTGTAAGTTTTGAACTCACAAAAAAAAAAAATTGCTTACAATAGAAAAGAAGTCAAACTCCTGTAATTGCTAGATGGCACCAGCCTGCCCTTTTGAGGTTAAAGCAAGACAGCATGTGATTTTTTTCCCCCTTACCCTCTTTCAACACATGAAGCAGCAGCAGACAGTCAGTTGAAACAGTGATGATTACAAATGACAACTTGTAGCATGTGTTATCACAGCCGCTGCATACAGTGATTCTGCTAACAATGCATTTTGCTCACAGCCATATGGATTCAGGGGAAAATTGTTTTTTCTGGAGGAAATCAGCTGCAGACACATTCTTACAGTATGCCTTTCCCAGGATCCATATAGCACAAGCAAACTAAATGAAATGTTAGTTAGAAAGGTCTTTGGCAGACTTTGGGTGAACACCAGGCCCCTTTAGTGCCTAAACGCACAGGGAAGACAGCAAGGCTGAGGTTATTATAAGTGCTTGTGTAACTATTGGACTGTCAAATATTTTAGGTTCAATTCAGCCTGGTCACAGTCTAAGAGAAATCTTTTCTCTCAATGACTTCTCTCTCGGTTGTTTTACTCAAATAAATCACACCACAGGCTGGTGGTCAGGCAGGTATGTGGCAGGTTCTTGAAGGTGTCAGACGTGAACCTTGCCGAGCTTGAAGTTTTCCTGAGGTAACTGTGAATTTTAAATCCCTCTCTTGAAGGACACTGTTCCCCTGGATGACACTTCAGACACATTAACTCGGGGCCATGAAGGAACAGCTCCATGAGATGGGTTTGTAGGAAGTGATGATAATGAAATTACTCAGTTTAAGGTACACCTGGACAAAAGCTTTAGACGTGTCTGGATGAAGGTGTGGCACAACCACGTAAACTGCAATGTAAGGGTTTGTAATTGGGTAAAATCAACATTCCTCACCAGAAAGCTAAACAATGATGAAACCAGAAGCCATGAGACAACTTGTCCTATGTCTTAGTGGCAGTTTTCTCCCAAAGGTGACAGACAGCACAGCAAGGACCTCCCTCAGCAGCTACTGCAGCGCCGGTACAAATCAATGTCCTACAATCCTGCTCTGACACCTTAATGACAACTTCAGCCAAATTACCATCCAGCCAAAACAGCCCAGGGTCACAGGTTAAGTGTGGTGATGTCATTAAGCTAAGTATAAGGAATAAACATGATCAGTCTCCATAAATAATAAAGGCTGTGTGGAGAACTGCTTTTGAAAAACACAACTGGAAACAGTGAAAAAAAACAGGGTGGGGGGAGTAGGGGGTGGAAATTATTGATATTAGTGTGAAAGCTAAGGGCATAGCTCAGCAGAAAAGGCATACATTTACAGCTCCAGGACTTGACACAATTATTTTTACTAACTGGGGAAGCAATTTAAAAGTTTTAGGTGAGATTCTTCAGGTTAACTGATGTAAAACCTTTTGGAGCAGCTTGATCCTCCATTTTTCATTATCGTTGCATTCTGCAGTTATTTGAAAGCTGTTTAACTGAACAATCAAAGCTCCCTTTCCCAGTATTCTGGGTACATCTGTGCCCCACAGAAGAAATGCCAATGGCAAAAAGTATCAAAACCTTCAAACCCACTACTTTTTCACTTCCAGTGGCTGGCTTGGGGTAAATATTTTCCTGCATTTACCAGACCCCATGATATCAGCTCAAATGTAGTTAACAAAAAAATGGAGTCAAAGCTGCTCCATTATGCTTCAGCTTCTGACATAAACAAAAATCTGTTTCAGCGACTAACAAAAGAAAAAGTCTCTGTTAATGCAGCCAGGAAGTGACAAATCCAACCTGCTGCTTTGGATAACCACGTTAGCTGCAACTATTTGTGTACAAAAGAATACTGCAATGCAATGTTACTAATAGAATACTTTCAGTAATCACAATAAGGTAATTAATAGCAGAAAATTCACTCCTTTCATTCTAAGCCACTTAGCCTGTAGACTGAGGAGTGCATTAAAGGGAATGCTCAGGGAGTCCCAAGAACCTCTTGCAGTGGTTTCCTCTGTCTCTTTCACTTGCCCTGTGAAGCCATGAGAAGGAAAACCCTGAACCTTTCCAACACCACCTACTCCCACTGCTTAAACACTTCTTTAAGAGTCTTTCTACTGTCATTTGTCTGGGAGAACTGTGAGACTGAGACAGAGGGGACAGGGTACCTTGGGAACTGTCATTTCTGTTTTCCTGTTCATAAGCAGTTTTCTTTGCAAGTATTTTAAACCACTTCCAAAACTAATGTTATGGAAAGCCCATGTCCCCTGTTTTCCATCACCCAACCCTTCTCAGTCACCTGTGAAGCTGTGGTCCTCTTGACAAAAGCTATTACATCTTGTCCCTCAAATTGGGGATGCTCAAAAGAAATCTTGAGCCAGAAAGGTGAGAACTGGAGTTGGTTATGCTGACCTGGGTAGACTCACACCAGGGAAATCAGGGAGTGAGTGGTAGTCTTACCAAATTTGTACAATAGCACTTCACATCCCTTTGCAAAAATGTTAATGACTGTGCAAGGTTGCGAGTGGAGAGGATAATCAGGTCTAAAATTGGAAATTCTCTTCCTCACATTCAATTTTTACCCTGATTCCCAGAGGAAGGCCACTCTCATTTCCCTGAAATGCAAAAATGCATTTCTTATTTTTAACCTACCCATTGTCATCTAGGTCATTATATACTGATGATGTTTCCAAAATTTCCTCTTGCTTTAGTAACTTCAAACGAATTTATCTCACTGTGCTCCACATGAACTCAGAGTAGCACACCCAGAGACAGGACATTTTCAAACAACCTTCAGTCATATGATTCATTTCCCTCGTGTACTCATGTTTTACACAGGTACTAATATACTCAGAACTTCTCTGACAACAAGGATTGGCCTCTCAACTTACTCATGTGGGGAGGGTATCTTCCCTCAGGCATTCACCTCATTATATCCAATTAACAGCTACCATTTTACTATCACTGCCAAGCTGTACTTTGCCCAGTGATGTGCTCTCTCTTTCTCCTCTACACACATATTAATGACCTTTTCTAGCACAGCATCACAAATTTGGTCCTCATATCAAGTCTTGGTACCTACAAAGTAAAACTTAACAAGCTTCATCATTTAAGCACCAGAGACAACCATACAATCCCCCCGGCACTTGTGTCCAGAACTAGTTTTGTTCTGGAGGCAAAATTTCCTCCTAATAATAGAAAGACAAACATAGGACAGTTCAAGAAAAAACAAAGTGAGCCAATTCTCCTCATTTACTGTGCAAATTGATTGCAGTGTTCCTCTTCCAGTCCTCAGGGACAAGAGAGCAGTCCCAGCCCAAGAGATCTTGTTTCAGTTAGTGCCTCAGCACTTAGCCTGCTCTTTGCTAACACCTCTCAAAAAGAGTTACACCACTGCTGGACACATTCTAGTTGAGGAATGAGCAGCTCAGAGCGATGCTCCATACGTGCATTGACAGAGCTGGGGATCACTTTGCAGGTCAGATGTTTTCCTCTGAACAGGTGGATACAAGTAAGAGCAAGATGGCACCATCACAGAGCATCTGCTATGTGTCACTGATTAACACTGACCATAACTTGCCAGAAATGATTAGCACTGCAGAATGAGTCATTTTACCTCAACATATTCCAAGGATAAAGAAACCATACACATTGAAAAGTACCTAAGTGAGGTCTAAAGGACAGAACAAAGGTAGCCATGTTAGTACACTGTGACACCTGCTTCTCAACAGAGCTAAGTAATCTGTACAGAGTGCAGCGGCAATGTGGTTCTATTGTTTCTGGCAGCAGCCCACCCTGGGCCTTCCCACACCTCTCTTGTTCTTCAGGAATGTCAGCCCCACATCAGCAATCACTTCCCAAGCACGTTAAAAACTAAAGTGGAAGCAAACTCTGCTGCCACTTGGGAAGTACAACTGATTTTTCACTATTTAAAACATAGAAATACACCACTAAAGCATGCTTCCCATGGAACAGTTCCTCTGACCAAACTCCTCCTCAGAATCCAAGCCAAGCACTTAAGGACAAAATGATGTGGGAAGAGGACAGGGCAGCAGAAAGAGTTGTTAGAAGGAAGAGGACTCTTGTCATCCACCTTCTCCTGAACACTGACACACTCATCTGACATCAGTGGTGACATTTCAATGATTTCCACAGAACTATTTCATTTTCTATGAGTCAGATTTTCTTTACATGGCCAAAAACATACAACAATTTGATCAGTGAAGTATTTGTTTCAGAAGCAGCTGCTTGATAAACTTGGTAAGTGCTGATATTTAATCAGTTTATTTGCTAGATAAGATAATGATTCTCAAGTAAAAGGATTTTTTGTTATGCTTATTATTGCCTTTACATTTCTTTTATCACTTCTGAAAGACTGCTGTGAATTCTGAGTTGATCATGGGAACTAACTTTAACTGGATTCCTGCAAGAGGTTCCTGTTCCCCAAGCTAATTTTTAATCTTCAGTTGATTAATGAATTACCCTAGAATCAACCCAAAAACCCCATGCATGACTTCACAACACGTCATGTGCACAATTACTCACACATACTTATATATTGACCTTCTTTTTGGTTTTTTTTTGTAATAAAGGTATTAAGATGTTTAAGTATTTTACAAAAGCATTGATGAGTTTGTTTTACATCGATCCCTTGAGCAAAAAGGTTAAGAGCAGGCAGACCACATTGTGCAATTAGACAGTAGTAACACATCTGTTGTGAAGATATGGGAAGTTTCCAATCAGCTGTCACAGTGCTGGTTGGAGACTTAGGCAATAATGACTAGAAAGAAGTTCAAAGACCTGAAGGCCCTTGTGAGGCATGCTGTCAACCTTCTGTGTCCCCTTCCTTTTATCGTAGCTTGTTCATAGGCAACCAATTAATTGTGAGCCTTGACGTAAGATTTGCAAATGTATGGAGGTGCTTTGATAAAACCCAGCCACGAATTCTACCACCATCATTATTTGCATTTATCTTACTACTGAGCAGTGTAATAGACTTTACTGCCATACATCAAGAGCAGCCTGTGAATCCCTAGCGCCTAACTCAGCGGGGCATGAATTAGCAGTGGAAATTTTTGACTTGAACATAATTCCTTTTTCCTCAGAAGTATTCAGATAGAATTCATCCTTCAATTGAGAAAGGACATCAGTTCCACAGAAGTTCTTGATGAACCAGGCCTTGCTACTTGCATAAACTGATAACACTCACAAGTGTAAAATAGACTTATAAAAACTTGTCCCAAGCACGTTGGCAAAAATTAGAAGAGCATGGCCAAGGTCATTGCAAAAAACTTACCAGCAGGTGGCTTCATAAATCTCAGAGACTGCAGTAGTATCACAAACATCTAGAAGAAAAAGTAATGACAATTTTCTGTCTCATCTGCAGGCTCCAGTGTGCTTACAGATACTTGAAACAGGCCTCTATTGAAGTACAACGATGCATATTCAGTGGATTAAATCTAATTATGTCTACACACACCAGCCGAAGCTTTGATCTTTAACGGAACATTTGGCATCTGGACCACGGACCACTTAATACAAGCTATTTTCTGTAATCATCAGGTGATTGATAGAGACTAAGGAGAGGTAGAAAGCTTTTGCTTAGTCATTTCCAGAGCTAAATTGATCTGAAAAGGTTTTGTGCTATAGGATTTTGTGTTCAGATGGAAAAGAACATGCCAGTAGTACTGGACAGTTTGTAGGAGAGCTGCTGCTTTTCACCCAGCTCTTATCTCTTGATAGCCTCCATTCCTGAAGAGAATTACAAAATCCTCTCAATTTACTTGAAAAGTTCAGATATTAAGTACACTCCAACAGCACATAACTCATACCAAATCACAACAGCAGTAGGCTTTTTCAGCCATGTCTTTAAGTCTGGCTGCAGTTGCTTCTAGAGCTACGCAACCATATAACAAAGCTAACGCATAAACTGAGTCACTTTAGAAAAGACACAAAACAAAAACAAATCCCCAAGACTCCATGAAGTGACCACAGCAAATGATATCCCCAGAGGAGGACTAGTTCCATGTGGAAGGTATGACTCTGGAACTACACAAAGACCTATAAGCAGTGGAGAATTCTGTGCAAAACCCCCATTCTTCTGTGGTAGTTTTTTTTCCCCCTTTGAGCCTCTGAAGCATCTCAGAAGAAAGCTGCATTGGGTCTTCCATGCTGACTGGACACTCAAAAGCCTTAATAAAGCATAAGATATGGAGAAGATATTTATGCCACGGATACTTTTCTTTTAGGAGGCTTTACACACAATTTTGTAGGCCTGGCATTTAGAGAGTAGCTTCTATTGGCATCAAAAAGAAAATTCAGAAGATTGATTAACGCTCTGTTCCTTCTTCACAGTGAGACTTCTCAAGCTGACTCTCTTGTTCTTTTCAATACCACACTGCATCTGACCATGACAATTATACTGACACAGGCAGTGCAGTCTTCTTTTACATAAACACATTTTTGTGACAGAAGAAGAATGAACAGAACTGAAGGAGCTCGTGAAGAGCAAAGTCACAGGTATCTTGTAATAATACTGCTATCACTGTCACCAAAACTAGCCTTACTCATATCTCAAGAGAACAGGATTTATGGCTTTTATTAATTAATGTCTGAAGATATTAACAGCATCACAGGATGTCAGGGGTTGGAAGGGATTGAGATCATCGAGTCCAACCACCCTGCCAGAGCAGGACCATACAATCTAGCTCAAGTCACAGAGGAACACATCCAGATGGGCCTTGAAAGTCTCCAGAGGAGACTCCACAGCCTCTCTGGAGAGGCTGTGCCAGTGTTCTGTGACCCTTACAGTAAAGAAGTTCCCCCTTGTGTTGAGGTGGAACCTCCTGTGCTGCATTACATCCATTGCTTCTTGTCCTATCCCAGGGAGCAAGTGAGCAGAGCCTGTCCCCCACATCCTGCCCCCCCAGCCCTTAGATATTTATAAACATTTATTAAATCCCCTCTCAGTCTTTTCTCCAGACTAAGCAGCCCTAGGTCCCTCAGCCCCTCCTCATCAGGCAGTGCTCCAGTTCCCTAACCATCCTCATAGCCCTCCATTGGACTCTTTCCAGCAGATTCCTGTTCCTCTGAAACTGGGGAGCCCAAAACTGAATGCAGTTCATAATTTTCTTAGGAAAATAATTGTTCACCTGAAGACTTTCCACTTAGCAGTTCCCATTTTAAGATGTCCTACAATTATTTTTAGAAGTGCTGACCCTTCACAAACAGAAGAAAAAAGAAAGAAAAAAAAAGAAACAAGGCAACTCTGGAACAGAAGACAAACCCTTCACTTAGTGGCAATTTTGATACACGTTGCTCTCAACAATAAGCCCCCAAAAAAGAAGCAGAGCAGATATTCATACAGCCACTGGAGCACTGAAGATACAAGCCTAGGTCATGCATGCTGTCTTTTCTATGTACACTTCCCCAAAGCCAAGGCTGAAGGCTAAAAAGATTATGATGGCACTTGCACCTAATTTTAAAATTCATCTTGTGCCTGAGGAAGAAAGTGATATAGCCTGGGACCTGGGTGCTACATTTCAAAAATGTAGATTCCTTGGATCATCTCCAGCAGTGATCACAGCCACTGGAAATTAATTTCACCAAGAAAACAAGTACTCTGAAAAAAAAAAAATCCTAAGAACAGGTTTGTTTCAATTACATTTTTTAGGGTAAGAAGTTGGGAAAAAAAAAAAAAAAAAAAAAAAAAAGAAATCTCAACTTTCTCAAGCAGTCCTGGAATGGGAAATTATTTTCCATGAGAAATTATTATGGCAATGTGAAAAACATTTCATGCTGATTTCATTGAGCCTGCAGTGTGCGCATGCAGCCCAGACAGCAACCGAGTCCTGGGCTGCATCCAGAGCAGTGTGGGCAGCAGGGCAAGGGAGGGGATTCTCCCCCTTTGCTCTGCTCTCCTCAGACCCCACCTGGAGTACTGAAGGACATGGAACTGTTGGAGCGGGTCCAGAGGAGGCCACCAAGATGCTCAGAGGGCTGCAGTAGCTCTCCTATGAGGACAGGTTGAGAGAGTTGGGGCTCTGTAGCCTGGAGAAGAGAAAGCTTCCAGGGGACCTCAGAGTAGCCTTCCAGTATCTGAAGGGGGCCTACAGGAAGGCTGGGGAGGGACTATTGACAAGGTCTTGCAATGCCAGGACAAGGGGCAATGGGTTTGAACTGGCAAAGGGAAGATTTAGACTGGATGTTAGGAGGAAATTCTTTGCAGTGAGGGTGGTGAGGCACTGGCACAGGTTGCTGAGGGAGGTTGTGGCTGCTCCCTCCCTGGAGGTGTTCAAGGCCAGGTTGGATGAGGCCTTGAGTAATCTGTACTAGTGGGAGGTGTCCCTGCCTATGGCAGGGGGTTGGAACTAGATGATCCTTGAGGTCTCCTTCCAACCTTACCATTCTATGATTCTATGATTGTTCATTTATGTTAAGCTCTGTGGTATTCCACTAAAAATCACAGATAAGCAAAGGTGGTGATTAGTGGGCACCGTGGTGTTGGGTTGATGATCTTAGAGGTCTTTTCCAACCTTTAGAATCTTTGAAAATGTTGAAATTAAATATTTGAACTGCATTAAAATAATAGTAGTAAATTGAACTTTCTTGAAAGGAAAGCAGGTGATACACAAAAACTAAATCCTTCCATGGTCTCAAATCATATCAATCAGTTTGGTCTGGTTTTTTTTTTGGTTCTTTTTACTTTTTAATCTATAATTTTACTGAAAGATACTTAACTACCAGATCCTTTCTCCCCCTCCCAAACACAAATCCAGTTTCTGACCCACTTCACTATATTCATTGCTTGTAAAGATTATTTTATTACCTCCCAATGAGGCTAAATTGTTCCTGTTTGGCACAGACTACTGGAAAAATCAATGCAGACCCATACTACCATGGAAGTAGTAACAGGAAACACTAAGGCTTCTCAGAACTCTCCAACTGTCCTGGGAGATGTGTCAAACAATTTAAGGCATCCTTTTAGCAACGTACAGTATATTCATCACTATTAATCTCACTGTGCTGGTAACAATAAAGCTCAATAGATAATTTTATGGCTGATTATTTTTAGAAGTTGCAATGGAGGAAGGAATGGGAATCAGCACTGTAATACCCTGCCCTGAAGGCACATAACTTGCTGAAAGGAAGACACTGAAAGATGAACAAGATGTCAGCAACAAGCTCATTCCATAAAAATAACTTTTAGCAAAGATGCAGTAGGAGTAGCAATGCAAGAATTTGTTTTAAAGAGATGGAAAACTGTAGTTTGATAAAGTCTCCTGTGTTGTTTCACTGTGCTGGTTTGAGGCTAATTGGAATATTTTAATGGAGAAAATTCTATTACAGCCTGTGAAAAGCAAACAATGGTGATATCTACTTCACTCATAGGCTTGCTGAGATGTATAAGAACAAGAACACAAACATACATAAGACACACACAAGCTCGGAGAGTCTTGGTCTCTCTAGCTTCTTCCCTTCTCCTCTCTGCTGAATAA
>WBNM01044859.1:30613-65406 GCA_013399055.1 Ramphastos sulfuratus | reverse complement strand
GGGGGGGGGGGGGGGGGGGGGAAGCAGGGAACTACCAAACCATCACATTCACGCAATACATGAACCTGCAGGATGACATACAGTGTGAGCTGCCTTTGTGAGCAAATGGAGAACAGACCAGACAGAAAAAAAGCAGAGAAGAGGATGGAGGTAAAAAAAAAAAATCCTCATGCCTCATTTAACTGTAGTACAGATACTTTGCACAAGCGTCATGCATCTCAGGTATGCACAGCTCCAGGGTCTCGTGAATCATGGCTACTAAGCAAATAGTATTCAATTTTACAATAGGAATTGATGTGCAATCTAGAGTTTACTTTTTCCTTCTCACACACTGCTCACAAACTTAGCTTGTCATGTTCTTTTGGCATTGCTGGGAGGTGTTAGCTTCCATTATTTCATAAGTGCCTGAAACTGCGTCGTTTATAAAGCAAACAGATTGCTCTTTGTTCGTGTGATTGTTACTCATTCAGTCATCAGGGGAGATGCTAGAAAATAAATACTGATAGTTTGGGTTTGAATGCTGGATTGCACAAACCATGTCAGGTCCCTCTTAGAGCAGGATGACAGAACACTGATTTCTCTCTGATTAGTCATTCTGTACTCCTGCGCTTCTTTTTCCTTTTTCCTGAGGAGTGTTATAATACATACACAAACCCATCCATACTTCACAAAATTAAATTAGCCTCCCTATGCCCCTACCCTAGCTTGCTCTTTAGCCAGCATTGTTATCAAATCCATAGATGAAAAAATTCAATAAACGATTGATAAAATTTGCACTAAAAAAAAGGTCTTAAAGGTAGTAAGTGCCTTTCACTAGCACAGTGTAATTTGCAGCACTTAGTAGCAGACAGCACTGACAGACTTTTGGACCAAGTGACTGCTGATTACCTGGCAAACTGCTGCAGCTAAACTGTTTTACATGGTGCTGGAATGAACTTGAGAAAATAAAGTTCCAAGGGATGGTTTAGGAGGAAATGGGACTGTTTTAATGG
This sequence comes from Ramphastos sulfuratus, assembly GCA_013399055.1. Classification (NCBI taxonomy): domain Eukaryota; kingdom Metazoa; phylum Chordata; class Aves; order Piciformes; family Ramphastidae; genus Ramphastos; species Ramphastos sulfuratus. The sequence goes on along the minus strand of WBNM01044859.1, from coordinate 64,414 downwards.
CAAAGACCATTACCCAGCTAGTGAGTGAATGTGCTGGTTGTGTGATAGCTGTTGCTGTCCTAAAGGCATGAAAGTGCAATTCCCATGAGACAGATATTCATAGTCCATCTGACTCCAGTATTGATCTAAACTCTATAAGAAAATGGTCAGAATATTCATTGCCCTCCATTTACTCCTCTGCAAAGAGTATAAAATGTAGGCAGTGTGGGGAATGATTAAAAAAAAAAAGGCAAAGCTGAGCCCAGAGCTCACCCTAATCCCTGAGTTGAGGGAAACTGAAGAGGTTACAGTGGGAAGTTTTCCATGCCCTTGCAATCTATAAAAGACACTACTTTGCAGAGCTCACAGTGGGAGTGTCACAGAGTTTTGTCAGTGCCATATATTTAACTTTGAGAAAGCAAAATGCTCTGGTTTAAAGTCAAAGAGAAAAAAAAAAATCAATAGAACTCAGTTTGGCAACTCTTCATGTTGTGACCCTAGAAAAAAAATATATTGGTTAAAATATAAATATTAGCATGACTTTCCTTTTTGTATTCTAAATTTGCTCAAATCTGTAGACCTAATTGATTTTTTTTTACGTTATTTCACACAAAAAGCCTTAAGTACAATTAAAGAATAAAATCCTACAGCTATTCAACATGCTGTAAATTTATCTCCAAGCAATCACAGTGAAATGGCAACATTTTCTGCATATATGGCATACATATGGAAATCTCAGTTGTTTATCCTTGTAATGCTGTATTTTGTTCTTTCATTGCATAGTTACAATGCAGGAAGGCAATGCAAGGTATCATGGCACCTCCATTAAAATTAACAAGGAAAACAGTGAAAGGCTACCACAGGACAAATCAAATTCATCCATAGTCTGAGTCTGACAACGTCAGTGGAATTAAATCAGAAATTAATCTGCGCATGGAAGGAAGGACATGGAACTGTTGGAGCGGGTCCAGAGGAGGGCCACAAAGATGATCAGAGGGCTGGAGCAGCTCTCCTATGAGGAGAGACTGAGAGAGTTGGGGCTCTGCAGCCTGGAGAAGAGAAGGCTTCCAGGACACCTTAGAGTAGCCTTCCAGTATCTGAAGGGGGCTACAGGAAGGGTGAAGAGGGACTATTGACAAGGTCTTGTAATGACAGGACGAGGGACAGTGGGTTTAAACTGGCAGAGGGAAGATTTAGACTGGATGTTAGGAGGAAGTTCTTTCCAGTGAGGGTGGTGAGGCACTGGCACAGGCTGCCCAGGGAGGTTGTGGATGCTCCCTCCCTCGAGGTGTTCAAGACCAGGTTGGACGAGGCCTTGAGTGACCTGTGCTAGTGGGAGGTGTCCCTGCCTATGGCAGGGGGTTGGAACTAGATGATCCTTGAGGTCCCTTCCAACCTTACCATTCTATGATTCTATGGACATCTGTACACAGATGCACCACCAGATTTGTTCCATTGGGCAATGATTTTTTGATTATGCAAGAAACCCAGATTGCAATCTAGTGAAACTATAGGCTGTTCTGACTCAATGCATGCTGGAAAGTTCACTGCATACTCAACACTCCTTAGCAGTTTTGCATTAAGTTGTACAGGAAATGATAAATGTTTGTGAATCCTGATGTACACCATAAGTTGACATGAAAAGCAATTGAGCAAATCTCTTCCTGGGATATGTGTGAACTACAAGTGAAAAGCTTAAAGTAACACTCATTTATATATGTGCCTATAAATCTTTTGATTGGAAACTTTTTAGTCAGCTTACAAGCCAAACATTAAATTGCAGAATGCAAATTCTCTTGCAGTGCAAGCTCATTACTTTGTCCTACTCTTCGTTTGATTACTTTAGGACAAACACTTTGCAAATCCAAATAATCCCCAGGACGCTTCTTAACTGTGCATTTAATTAGCCAGATGAGCTCTTCTTCAGCAGGTATTACCAGAGCCAGGTATCTAGTCTTCACAAAATATTGAAGAATTGGGGATTTGATTATATAATTAAATCACCCAGAATTAAATCAGATGGGAAGAAAACAACAAAGAGATGAAAATACTTGCACTTGAGGGAAAACCTGAACTGTTTGCTGTTAAGAAGGAATTGCTTTTTAAGTGCATTACTTCCAGTTGTTCATTCCTGTATCTCTTGCACATTCCAGTCCCTTGTTTAAAGCAATGGCATGAAGAAGACCAGAAATTTCAAGTAAAGGCCCAGTGCATAACAGACATGTCTGAGAATTCTTCACAGACCATAGCAAATCTCTCACAGATCACTGTGAGGCTGTAGTATCAAATTTTGTTGACAATACAACAGAATAACATGGATGGGGTCTGTTTAGATATCTACTACTGACTCTAAGTCCACTTGTGACTGAGGCAACCACTTGTGACCCCTCAACCATCCATTTGACGTGAAGTGTTGATAGTTACCTTCCTACCTACCAGTCTCCCACTGGCTCTTTCTCCTCACCTCCTGCCTCATTTATGCACGTGGCAATAACAAGTTTGGGAGTCAAACCTTGGCCTTTGCTCAAATTTTACTCCTACAGGAACACAAAGAAACATTTTCAAACGCACATTCACAAGAGCAAAGCTTGAAACCACTGCTAGAACAGGAATTAGTACTTATTGTGAGATGGTTTTTATTCATAATTTTGCTATATATGCTGCCTTTAACAATATTTAGCTAATATTTTAACAACATTAATGACTGACTATACAGTAAGGAAATTATCTGCACTTCACAAGCAGTTCAGAGGTCTAACAGGATGCCAAAGAACTCTTGGATCACACTGTAAGACGTTGGTAGGACCACATTAGACCTGGCAGGCTGGACTAGGACACAACTACGTGACCCAGGATAGGGTCTAAGTGCTGCCCAAAATAGCAGTCCTACTTTAGATGGACAAACATTGTCTCCTGCTAAGATCAACTCCTTAGAAGGAAGCAGTGACATGCAGCACAGTGACAAATAGCTGTGCCTGGCACCAGCATCTGCATCTCTGCAAGGAGTCATGCAAACCTACTCCCTGCCTGAAAGACTATCTCTGCATTATGTGATGAGCCTTGCAATCTTGCTTGATGATTTCTCAAGAAAGATGAAGCCTTCTTTCTGCCTAGGTCTTATCCTCATTAAAAATGCTATTACAACCTGCTTCAAATACTGATGTGGAAGGTGGCCTTTCACTTGCTTTTGCTTCTCAATGAATAAGTTAATACCTTTCCTCAGGTAGTGCAAACTGCTTTACCCTTGCCCTTCACTTCTGTGTTGTTAGGTGAGGAAAGCTCACGAGCATCCTGCCTTCTCATTTACTTTGATTATTTACAGTCCCACTCTTACTTTCAGTGCTATAATTGCTTATGAGTTACAAAAAATCAGTCACTTGCCTTTATTCATACTGAATAGCCCCATAGACTACAGTGAAGGCATGCTGAGTGCAGCATACTTCTGTTTATGACACCCATGAATCTCACCAGACTGAAGAACCTTAACAGGGGAAGTAATTCAGAGTAACTTCCACTGTCTGTAAAACAGGACACAGTTCCTACCTCATCCTTCCTGAGACTGTCTCTACAATGAACCCATTTCACAATGATTCCCAATGTGCCAGGTTACTGTGATGATTCCCACTAAACTGAACAACTCAAGTAACATAAATGCCAGCAAATGTGTGCACCTTCTCTTCCAAGTGCAATCTTAAGAAAACACATGCCTACAAAGTGTTTGCAAGTAGTGACCTTAGATCTGAGGTTATTGAAATTTCAGGATTTCAGAAATTCAACTGAAAGCCAAGATCCAAAATCTACCTCCTAATTCTGGCATAGCTACTGAACCTGGGCACACCTTATTGCTGTGCAAATAAAAGCTAAAAAACAAACAAAACCAAAGCCAAAACAAACAAACACACACACAAAACGTACCGAGAACTGTTCAGGAAACCCCAGCACAACCCAATAAAGCCCTTGAACTCCAATCTCAGTTCAGCCTTCTATTACAAGCCCAAACACATCTTACAATTAACCTGAGGCCAACAAAATTTGCATCCCAAAGACTTCACATTCTCAGTTTATCACCATTATTTGTCTTTTCCCTCCTTTTATTTTAAATGTGGCTGGCAAAGAGGGCTGCATTTATATTGAGAATGTAAACTGCAGTGAGCCAGAGACAGTAAAAACAGTGACAATTATTGCATGAAATTGTACTTTATAGCAACCCAAAAAAATCCTCTTCATGTTCTGACCTTCTCTTAGATATGCTTGTAAAATTTTTACCTGCAAAAGTTGTGATGTGGAAGCAGTTAGATATGGAAGTAGCCGGATAACTATAAATCAGCATGGTCACGACAGAGAAAGACTTTCCCACATCTTCTGATACCCTAATCTACTATCTCAAGTATCAAGGCAGAAGAAAAGGTCCCATCAAAGTGATGGCAGCAGCAGCAGCAGTCATAGAAGCATGGCCTGCTAAAGCAATATTCAACACTAGGCACAACCCAACCATTCCTCTATCTCTCCTACCTTGAATTGTGCCTTGATGCACAATCTGCTCTTTTTTTCAGCTCTGCTGCACAGCCAACAAAAGGCATATTGCTTGTGTTATTAACAAGACTGAAAATAAGCACTGAGCCTGTGAAAAATGTATTCATTCTTGGGATAAGCACTTATTGTCACTCTAATGTGTTGGCTGTCTCCTCTATTTCGTGAGTTATAAGGAGCTTTATTATCAGGGAGTCATCTCATTCTCTTGGAACAAGAGAAATTCAGGTGTGGAATAAATTGTATGTATTCTTTAATGTTTTATAGCCAAACTATGCTTATGTTGTCTTCTGGGTTTGCTGTCTGAAATTCTTTCCCACAAACACAAGCAGTTGTTTTTTGTTTTGTTAGTTTTTTCATATTAGTCTTACTCTTTGCTCAGCTGCCACCATGGCATTTGGACCGCTCCCTACAGTTTTCAAAGCACTGCATCTGATATTTATGAACCTATAAACTGGTGATGTTTGTTTGAGGCAGTTCAGGCTGTTGGCAGGACTGGTTGTCAGTTTCAATTGCAAACAAGTTCTGACTGCATTTCAGGTTCATTCAGAGTGAAACCTTGAAAAATCCAGTAAGAGCCACTAAATAACTTCAGACATGTCTATATTCTTATCAGCCTTGGGTGTCTTAAATACCATCTGAGGAAGGGATATGAACATGTCCCCATAGCCCTACTCCTTACATCTATCCCTTTCTTCCAACATCATTAACAAATAATCACCAAGATGTCAGATGAATTTTCTCAAGCAAATCCTATTTTCTAGTACTGTTTGCTGATACTACTTGTACTGGGAAAGAACAAAGACTAAATGATATACATTTCATATTGGCTCAGCTCAGCATGGTACACAGACTAGATAATTTCAACAAGAGCTTGGCATCTATATATCCTTCCAGCATCATCACTCCAAATGCTCTATAATGGCGGTGGTCCAGCTCTTGTTCACTCCAAGATTCTTCTAAGCTAAAGAGAAACATAAGCCTGAAAAAAAAAAAAACCCAAACAATTTCCTACTTGCTCTCCTATGGTCTCCTCTTTCTTCATCAACAGTGATCATCATCCCAGAGGATGGAAGCTGTGACATTGCACATCTGTTTATTTTTCCACTGTTTTGGAGGCTTTCTTCTCATTGTAAAATGGAAAAGCTCCCAGACTGCCAAGTGCTCCAAGCTATACTTAATGACTTTTGGTGCCACAGTAAAGACTGAAAAAATATTTTCATCAATATCTCGTAATTTGGATTACGTTCTTCAGAGTTCCATTTGCGAATAAGAGGTTCACACAGCTCTACTTGCCAAGCCAAGGATAAACAAGCTCCTCTTATTAAAGTACTTATATGTTCTCCACCACCACAGACAAGAAGTGTGTGAGTAAAATGAGCAACACCAGGGGTGTTCTTGACACAAAAATATTGTGTTCCATGCCATTTGAACCATCAATAGCATGGTTGTGACCAGGGCCAGGTAGTAGTCTCCCAAGTAATCCTCAGCTAAGGCTGGGTGTTAACACAAGCCAAGGACCTTTTCCCATGGGCAGTTTGCTACTGTGTTAGGAGGGAAAGAGTTTAACTTTAAGCTCATGGGCAGTTCATACTGCTTGGCATCGAGGCTAAAAATGTTCCCTCATGTTGTTTAATTTTCTAGCAAAAACGCAGTAACAGTCTCAACACTTAATCTGCTGAGCTTCAACTGAAGGTGGGAGGAAGGGAATAAATATTGCTACAAATTATACTTGGCAAAGGCTTGCTTGATTGGTAGCATTTAGATATGCACTTATCACAACTTCAAAGTTAGAAGCAGGTCTAACTTTATTCACCAAGGACATCCATGAGCAGAAAGGGCTTTGAACCCACTGCAGGTTAGAAGCCAATCAAATGGAACAAATTTTCTTTTGATGGACAGAGCCTGCAGCTAGGATTAAAGCCCAAACTGACCTTGTCGTTCTGCTACCAATAAACCACAATAAATGTGACATTGAGGCAGCTACATGTATGACTCAACCCATGTTAAGACAACTATCAAAAGTACATAAAGTTTCCTTTTAGTATAGGCCTTCTCTACTAATGATGAATACATTCATTTTAGAAGGCTATAATGAAAATCTCACATTTAGTCCATTTGTGAGACTAAAATCATATCTGAATAAGGAGTGTACAGGGGGCAATACGTCTTAGGAAGGTTAGATTTAGACCTTTGGCTTAATACTGTGCATGAAGAACTTGAAGTAAGAACATGGAGACATCACATTGTCAGGTGCAATCTTTTTACTAACAGTTTTGCACAATTTCTAACATTTTTCCTCTTAAAGGTAAATTTTTGGGGCAATTTCTTCCATTGTCATGGACTCGGTGACTTCCTGATAAATCACATTCATTTAAAAAAAAAAAAATCTTATCAGATTCTTTTATTTCTCACAACTAAAGGTAAATGTGTAACTGCAGTTAAAGCTTAATTGAGAGGGATTCATCACTGAAATAACACAAATCAAATCTGCTAAGGAACACCTTCCCTAAGAAATTTATTATTCCAATGCTTCCTAAGCGAGCTCTTGATTATCTTGCAAAAGTCTGCATGCTAACAAATCTACTGAATATAAATGTACAGTGGCTGTATCCTTACTTCTTAACACATCAGAAAAGCATAAATGCATGGAATTTTCAGGCACATTCTATCGTGGGACAACCTTGATGAAAAAAGATTAGCTCCAGTGCCAAATGCTTTGTCATATTCTCCATCCCAGATCTATATTTCCTCTTCTCAATCTTGAAGGAACCAAGCCCAAGCAAATTGTTTGCTCAGATACATCTTGGATCCCCAAACAAATGAGAATGAATATCTTGTTTTCTTTTGGTGAAAACTATCATTCTCTGCAACGGAGTGGCATAAATAAATATACATCAAATTATAGAACATGTCACAGAGCAGGCAGTCACAAGATGAATTTGTCCTTTTTTTTTTTTTTTTTTTTTAGGCATAGCCTGAACACAGATGTTGAGAAAATGAAAACAGTACTGCTGTTATAATGTACAGCATGACTCCTTTGACCTGGAGATAAAGGAAGACAAAGCAACAAAGGCATGTCACTCTCCAAGATATAAAACCAGAGAATCATGAGTGCCCTGGGTTTGTGTACAAGTTTTTCTTGAAAGACAAAAAACATTTCCTTTAGATTCCCTTCTCTTTAGCAATATTGCTTTATTCCCAGAAAGTAGTACTGTAGGTCACTTGCAGAGAAATCACTCATTGTTAATGGAAAAACAAATCAACAATATATTTACTTGGCTAATGCACTTCCCTAGGTCACATTAGACAGGAAAGCTTTTAAAAAACATTTGTTTGACTGATCATATTATGATCTGAACAGTTAGCTACTCTAAGTAGGAGACCTTGGTTTAATGCAAGGGCTTTAAAGGTACAGTTCCAATGTTTTCACATGTGGAAGGAGGGAGCCGCTGCTGCATTTCCTCTGGTGTTACACTCCCCAGCACTGCACTCCCTGCACCTCATGGGCAGCTGAGATCAGGCTTGATACAGGCAAAACCTCTACATCAAAACCTCCACAGGGTGAATTCCTCCAGCCAGCAGCACTGCCTGTTGCTCCCTGGGCAGCTCTAATGTAATGAGGGCAAAGCAACCACAGCAGGTCTCACTCAAGGCTGAATTGGATACAGCCTCAGAGAGGGGAAAGAGAGAAAGCAAGAAGCATCTAAGAAAGAGAACCTTCAAGTCTATCCTGTCTCTTCCCATGACCACCTGCAGGTAGCCCCTAGCCCTGCAGAGCCCTGGCTACATGGTCCCATGAGAGGACAGGGCAGGAAGCTTCCAGTATATTTCTCCAAGCACCCTTCCCATCCTGGGTCAGGCTGGGATCCAGCCATGGAGCAGCTGCCTCACAGTGAGGGTGGCCCAGAGCTACAGGCCCTGGCATGGCTCCCTCGCTTGTACATACAGAGGGATAGCTGGTAGCCAGAAACAGGAGCCACAGAATCTTTTCCACTTGCACCAGTGTGCTGAGGCTAATTGGAATATTTTAATGAAATGAATTAGATTATAGGCTATGAAAAGATAACAATGGTGATGTTTGCTTCACTCATAGGCTTGCTGAGATGTATAAGAACAAGAACACAAATATAGATAAGAGAGTGAGTCTTGGTCTCTCTGGGAGCTTCTTGTCTTCTCCTCTCTGCTGTGTAACCCAACTAACCATTCTGCTTCTAACCCCCCTGGCTGACCCTCCAAACTCGCCTTGCATGTAAGGCAGACCCTGAGGAAAGGTAGAAGGGTGGAAGGAAGATGGAAGAGTGGTGGGGAGCCCCTCCTGGGGACTCTGATTTCTGGGAGAGGGATTGTGTTTCTGTATTACCTTTAACTTGTATATTTCTGTAACTATTCCTGTCTGTTGTGTATATCTCTGCTTGTATATTGTGCTCAGCTGTAAACAGAGCTTCAGTCCTTAACTTCCAGTCGGCTGAGTCTAGTCTGGGTGATCTTTTGTAGCGTGGGGGAGCAGGTAACTCCCAAACCATCACATCTTTTATTTGTACATGTATAATATAATTCTTTTCATTAAAATATTCCAATTAGCCTCAAACCAGCACAACCAGGGACAAGATTTGCAGCTGAGTGTCACCAAGAGCACCATCATGCCTACAAGCATGAAGGCCAGCACCAAGGCAGCCCATCCATCTCGCAGGGTGGCAGAGCAGCAGTAAACCATCTACAGGCCACACCACTTTTTCCCACGTGTGCACACTTTGAATTCCTTTGGCTGGCCTGCCTACAGCCACAGGCAGATCAAGCAAAGGAACGTCTACATAGTTCCTGGAGTATATGGAAGATAAATTTCTGACACTGTTGGTGAGTGAGCCAACTAAGGAAGGTGTTCTGCTGGAACTGTGGCAGAGAGTAGAGGGGCAAAATCACCTCCCTTGACCTGCTGGCCACACTTCTTTGGATGCAGCCTAGGAGGCAGTTGGCCTTCTGGGCTGCAAGAACTCAAGTTCTGAGTAGCTGACAAAAAAATCTTTTCTGAGTAGCTGATAAATTATAACCCATCTCAATTTGCCATGATTATTGCTGGTCCTCTCCTGGAAATCCACTAAAAATCTTTGTTTTGGAAAGGCTACAAGAGAGGAAATATATCACCATCTGCTTGTCCCATTCATATCTCTAGTATCCTAAACTGACCACCAGTGTACATGCCCAACAGTATAATAAGACCTTTGGTTTGACTCATTACAGATGTTCTCATGTTCTCAGCAGTTAAGATAATTGCTTTAGAGAAGGGAGTGTATGGCTTTCCTAATAATTTTTGTGTTTTGTTTTTGTTTCAAAATGTAATGGCAATGCCATTCTCTTTTTTCAATCTCTTTTGCATTGCTTAGCACTGATACTTTGCACTCCCAATGTAAACAGATTGCCCTTTGATGTCAGGACTAATTCCTTGCATGTTGATGGAGCAGAATATCAGAGATGAAATCAATCATACGGCTCTGAGACAAGAATCCATCTGTACCATCATGCTAATTTGAGAACATATTTGGAGCCAAGATAAAGTATAATACTGCATGGAGCTAAGCATCATGCTGATCAGCAGAGACACAACTAAATGCTGTTGAAGTCCAAGGAAAATAAAACCAGTGAGTAAATTGAAACAAATTGTCCAGCTGTATTTCTTTACAGCAATATAAATGTGTGTAGTGCATGTACATGCAGGTTTATTAGTAAATTAATAAACTGGGAAATGTAGTTGCAGACATAACATTTGGATTTGCTGTACCCTGGTGGAGTTTTAGTGCAAGTTTAAAGGACATCAGATTTTAGCAGGTTCTTTGAATCAGACAATGGAACCTCTCACTAACTTCAGTGTAAAACAGGTAAAGCCTAAAAAGTGCCTCCTTGTGGCAGCTGGCATGGGAGGGGGGGGGGATTAGCTGACAAGAGCTGTTAGCATATGAACTTTAGTTAACCCTATAGGATGAGAGAGTAAGTTGGTTCTAAAAATACAGGAGTACACTGAATGTAAACAGCCTGTCAAGTGCTGTGAGAGTGTCTTTGTGGAAAGCCTTTGAGATGCTCTGATTATGAGCACCAGTGCCAGCTACTTGTTGGGTGTTGAGGGAAACTAAACAAATCAACCAAAAAATAAATGTTGTTTACCCAATGCCATAGCTGTTGGTGTCCAGTCCAGAGTCACTCAAGAATGGAAAGTAACCTCACTGCTCTGCCCCATGACTATACCACACAGCTGGAACCACTACCATGGCTTCCTCCTGATTTCTTTCCCAGAAAAGTTGTATAATTTGTAAGATCACTTACATCTGTGATTAAAGTAGTTTGGTATCCAATAAAAGTAGTTTGGCATCCAATACATCTAGTCTCTGAACTGCCAGCATGGTCTCAAATCACAACACTCCTTCCTCAACAACTACATCTATAGTCTCTGACAACATTCAGGAAAGGGATTATTATTGCACAAATGCCTGTGTTATGGAGATGCCATGAGTGACCTAGAATAGAGGTGTCCATCTTCCTGTACAAATAAAGCTCCAGTGAAGGTATGTGACTATGTACACTCTGGTTCATCCCTGTTACACGAGCAAATACACACTCATCCTGTAATCAAACTGCAGGTGCCTGCCATCATCCACCTCTGTTTGCAAGCATGTGCCAAGCCACACAAACAGTGTCTGCTTTTATGTACCTGTCACTTTCCTCGCTGGACAGATATGATCCCCAATAATATAACAGCCTCGGGACACCCAAACTACACACGTGGTCACACAGCAGACATGCCCTCTCAAGTATGTGCCATAACATTCTGATCATGCTATGGATGCTGGTTAGAGTGGAAAGGAACTGGTTATACAGAAAAGGAAGAAGGGTCTCTGGAGAGAAATGGTGACGTGGAAGAGGGCAGACAGGAACAAACTGTTTGGATTGGAACATACAGCCTGTGATGCCCCATCCCTTAATCCATCTGACAGTCCTTCCTAGCCCTGACCAAACCTTAGTAAGTCCTTTCAGAGACAGTTCTCACTGTCTTAAGAGCACATGCACTGATCCACTTTGCCCAAATTTGACGATTAATGTGGGGAATGCTGAGGATCAAAACACATCTCTGCAACACCTGAAAGGCTGTGGCCTGCCTCCTCCTTCATGCATTAGCTCCAAAACTGGGCAGAGAAGGAGCACAACTTACATGTACCTTAACCAAAGTCTTCTTATTTCTCTACTCTGTCCAGTACAGAAATAACCCTGGATGGTAGAGATCCTTTCCAGACATCAGCTGGTGGACCAGTGAAAGACTCTCTTGGTCCCTTACTTAGACTAGGATCAGCCTGGACAAGATGTGAGAAAAATGACAGCATGATGAATCTTAACAGAACTCGACTTCTAATGAATTGTTCAGATCCATAAAAGTGATGTCCCCCATCTGTTATAAAAAATGTGTGATATTCTTCATGTCACTTAACTGGTTCTGAACAGTGTGTGGGAGAACACAGGAGAGAGATTAAACTAGGCTAGGAGGATTTCATAACACTTTGTGGCACCTCCTCTTAGTGGAGTAAACTGCACTGTTTAATGCAACTCTTTACATACTTGCATTTCTATGTTGTATTCCTAAAAAGCCACCAAGGAATGATGCATGCCTTTGGCTCAAACTCATATTCACACAACAGTACAGTTATGGACCCCCCAACACAAGGAGGGTATGGAACTGTTGGAACCAGTCCAGAGGAGGCCACAAAGATGCTCAGAGGGCTGCAGTGGCTCTGCTATAAGGACAGGCTACAATATCTGGGACTCTGCAGCCTGGAGAAGAGAAGGCTTCCAGAATACCTTAGAGTAGCCTTTCAGTATATGAAGGGGGCTACAGGAGAGCTGGGGAGGGATTATTTACAAGGTCTTGCAACGACAGGATGAGGAGTAATGGGTTTAAACTGGCAGAGGGGAGATTTAAACTGGATGTTAGGAAGAAGTTCTTAACAGTGAGGGTGGTGAGACACTGGAACAGGTTGCCCAGGAAGGTTGTGGCTGCTCCCTCCCTGGAGGTGTCCAAGGCCAGGCTGGATGAGGTCTTCAGCGACCTGTTCTAGGGAGAGGGGTCCCTGCCTATGGTGGGGGGTTGGAGCTGAATGAGCTCTGAGATCCCTTCCAACCTAAACCATTCTATGATTCTATAAAGTCATAGAGCTACTGGTAGAAACTGCAGATAGCTTTGCCAGTGGTGTTCAAGGTAATCTGCAGGACATGGCAGCTGGGAAAACAGGGATGGAGAGCTCTAAGTCAAACAGTCAGCTGAAAAAGAAGGACTTCTATTTCTTCACCAACCAATCATATCCATTCAGAAATACAAATTTAAGTGTTAGCTGGACACTATCATTCCTTGGTTATGATCAAAGAGGTACAGGGAAAGATCCAGATCATTGAATTAGGATTCAGATTAATTTCATCTTGCTTTGAGCACTAAATCTGAACTACTCCCTTTCTTCTGTGCTGCACACTCAAACCTGTACTGCCTACATCTTACAGGCAGCCGAGATCACTCTGGGTACAGGCAAAATCCACTTTGACTCGTTCTGGGTGGCCTGTCTACAGTCACGTGTGGGTGGGACAATGTCCATCCTCTGCTACGCAATCAGCTCATCTGGGAATATGACTGGAAGAAAAGCAACATCCTCTGTTAGGATCCAGTTTATCTAAGCATAATTTCTGAAGATGAGGCAGAGAAAGACAATATCATCAACTCCTTCTATAGGCTTCTTCCACAACCAAAGAGCAATTCCTTTCTACAACTGCATGCCTGTGGTGCAGAAAGTCAGGACCTCTCCTCCAGGAGTGTCTATTTTTGCATTGACTGCTACTGGCTTATACTAGGTACTGGATTTTAAAATACTGGTGTTTAGGTGACACTTCTCTTAGCCAGCCTGTGAGGTCCCTCCAGACCTCTAGCTGCCCTAGAATGGTTCTAGGGAGTACAACATGGTAAACAGAAGGCTTTTACCACACAGATCTCTCCTACCACTAGGTAAGCTCATTGACCTTAACAGAGAACCTACAGAATGCTGATCTCCTGCATCCCAAGCAACTAACCAGGGAGGTACATGAAATTTATTGATTTCATACAGTTATGAACTCACCTAAGTGTAGGAGTGTCTATATAAGCCTAGAGTTGAAGGAGAACCAGATAAAGATGAAGATCGCACATTAAGGCTCTACTCTGTGACATGATTGCACCTTGGAAAGCAGCAGCATCGCCAGGGATTTGCAAAGGAAAGGAAGGGAAGGATTCCATTTATTCTCCTGTTCTGCAGAAAGGTCTAAGAAAATGCTTCCTCTGCTTTTCCTTAGATACAAGATGACTCAACAAAACCTGAAACTCTGCTATCTTCAGCATTGTTTACAGATGAGAAATGCAAGGAACATGTCAGCATGAGGGATACAGTAGATACAGAGCATAATATGAGCACAAAAAGACCGAAACCAGCATTTTCCTATGCCTCTTCCCACAAGTAAGCTAGGAAGTGCTTCCAAGGCACCTATCACAGGGTGTCAGCAGGTATGAGTATTGCCAGCAAGTCAAGGAAGTTGATTCTCACCCCCTACTCAGCACTGGTAAGGCCACACCTGGAGTGCTGCAGCTGGTTCTGGGCTCCCAAGTCTAAAAGAGGCATGGACAGACTGCAAAAAATTCTAAGAAGGCCTACTAAGATAAGGAAGTGACTGGAGAAGAGAGAGAACCTTATCAAGGTATATAAATACCTGCAGGGAGGGTGCAAAGAAGATTCTTTTTAGTGGTACCCAGTGACAGCACCAAAGGCAACGGGCACAAAGTGATACAATGGAGGTTCTCTCAGGAAACACTTTTTTATTGTGAGATTGACAGGTTACTTAGAGAGGTTGTGAAGTCTTCATCCCTGGAGATACTCAAAAGCTATCTGGATGTGGTCAAAATGGGTATGGGCAAAAGAGATCAGAACTGGGTTTTAGGTTTTTGCAGGGTTTTGTCCTTTATTCTGGACTGCTAGCCAAGCTGACCTAAAAAAAATTGTAAAGCAACTGCTTGAGTACATGACCAATTATATCTGAAACATATTTGCATGTTGTGGAGTCTACAGATATCACTAATGCATAAAATTGGTTTCTTCCTCTATAATTAGTGACTGTTGAAATAAGTGTACTGGGAGTCTTCCATCTCTCCAACAGAAAGAGAGAATCTCTGCTGCTGCATCTCTCCTGTGTGTATTGCATAACAAAGGAGCTGATTTCCACTAGAACTAGAAAAGGTACAGATCTGAGGGAACAGATCAACCCTTTCTGCACAGCAGGTGTGTAGTCATTGCAGATTACTTCTGCTCCACTCCAGGAGTGATTGACCAATCCTGCCCAGAGACCACTGACATCTCAAGAGGACAGGTGGGGCATTTAGCCTATGCACTGAGACAAGGATTTAGTCCCAAAGGCTGATTTTCTTTTCTCAGCTTTTAACTAGGCTTGTTTGACCTTCTGTGTCTGAAGAATTTGAATAAACATCTTTTCTGTAGTAGCTATATCCCCTCTGCACATCTGACAGCCCAGAGGTTTACTGCAAATGCTTCCATCTCCTTTTAAAAACAGGTCATTTGTCTAGTTGAATCAGACTTATATAAGACATAGCTTACTGGGGTAGCCAATGTGCATTAGCACTCTTTTATTAATGACTTCTACACAATGAAACTGAACAATTCTTTCTGCTTCTCTCCCAGAGAACTGAAAACAGGCAAGGAGTTTAAAGCAACTTCCTAATCAAGCTGCACCTCATTAATGGAGGCTTTTTAAACCAGCTTTTTACAGTGAGACTGCTTAAAAATACACTTTCATTAACTCCAGATCATTTTTGCTTACTTTTCTTTTAACTTGGTTTAGAACAAAGGCTCTGTGAGCTGATGCTCACAAACAGGAAGAATTCTTTCTTGAAAAGTTTTTAAACAAATGAGATTTAATCTTTTTAATTCAGAAAACCATGTCTTTTAGTCATATTATTCACTTTGTGGGTATTTACAGAAAATCTAAATATTTGTATGCACAATTATTTATATGGAGATGTATTAGCCAGGCATATTTTACTAATGACATATAGTCCAGTACATTCCAGTGCACATGGACAGAGACATCAGCCTAGAAAGTATAAATCACGGAATACAACTTTGTTAGAAATCAGAGATAAGTAATTACATCTAATATTTTTACAAAACCTCAGATTGAGTGAGAAATGGAAGCTGGTTTTAGCTTTGTGAGTAAAGATTTACCAGTCCTAATGATGAACACTTTAAGCATAAAAGACTTTTCTGATGAAAAATGTCTAAAGAGGGTTTTAAGAACAAAACATGGCAGACTAACGTGCCAGAAATCTTTCCTATCATAAAGGAGGATGCTTTGACAAAGGTTAACAATATATGAAGCCAAGGCTGAGAATTGATTACACCTGAAAATATTTCAATGGAGAGGAAATCACAGAAAACAAGGAGGTGACAAAATGCCAAATCAGTTAAGGAAGATGCAGCACACTCTGCCCAAGACATTTGCACTGACTAGATAGCTGGAAATTGTAAGCAATGATGAAACATGCAAGAATTAGTGAAATAGCATGGCACATAATTGTGCTCTGACTTCAGTCAAGAAGATCTGAGATTCTTCCCGACCTGAACTATCCTATGGTCTAGACAGAAATTCATGTTAATGATGACAACCTAAAAAATAAAGTATTTGTTAAGAGATGCTTATTAAGAAAATTGTAATTCTTTTTAGTTTATAGTCCCTTTCACCAACCCATTTTATGATAAGGAGGATGAATTACAAGGAGGTAGAAGCTTGTACCCTCAATAGTACTAAAATCTGGATACCTCAAGGCAGATCTCTGCTGAAAGGAGTAGTCCCTCACCATCCCTGATGCCCACACACTTCTTATGCTGTCTTCTACCAGCACCTCTGAGCTGTACCTCCTGCTCACTCCACAGCTCTGAAACTCATCCCCTCCTCTTCAGAGCAGAAGTAGCGATTCACAATGTTTGAGTATATTTACCTGATTAGTCACTGTTCCCTCACTACAGCTCTGCTGCAACATAAGGAAATAATTAATTCCTTTTGTCTGCAAAATTGGAGTCAAAAGGCAGATGAAACAATCATTTTAACAAATAATTATTCAAACTGTAGGTCTGTAACTGTGTTGGGAGGTATAAAGCTTTGTATTACTCAGCCATAGACACCTTTAATTGCTGGTAGCTGCAAAGGCAAGGCTCATGACAAGTCTGTGCCACTGGTCACTTTCCCTGAACCAGGAATGATGCTTTCTTGTCTCTAGTGGAGAAACAGCTGGTGGAAGGAAAGCTTATGAGGTGTTTACACAGAGACACAAGAGCCTAAAAAGGGGGCTGAATTTTAAATCTTCCACTTTTTCTTAAACACTGTCTTGGGCTAAACTGGTTACTATTCATATTACACACAGCTATCTGAGCAGCCTATCTTAGAATAAATGCAATACATCTTACCTTCCTTTCTTTGAAGAAGAGGAAGAAAAGAGACACAAACCAAACCATTTTTCCTTTGAAAAAAATTTGTCCATAAAAACACTCCAATCCTTTAATTACAAATGCACTTTCACCCTTTTTCTGTGCTGATCATCAAATTGAGACATATCCTCATCAGAGAAGCAAGGATAACAACTGCAGGGGAGAAAGAGAAGCTACAAGAAAATTTGCAGGCTATTCTTGCACTAAATGAATTATAATTTTTCACATTTTTGTTTTTTAATCAATAAGACACTACTTTAAATGCCTAATTTCCATTAACAGGAAAGCTTTTTTTTTTTTTTTTTCCTTTAAGGATGAACTGTCTTTTCTATCACCAAAAGAACAGAACCAGCCTAGATGGTTCTCCAATTCATGGACATCTCCAGTTCAGATTCCAGGAACACATCAGTACACACCTCAAGGGCACTACCACCTTTAATAACCCAAACCACATTGAAATTGGTCCCAGTGGGAATCAGATTAAGGGCTGAATTAGACCAGAATGATCCAATGATACTCTTAGAGTGAGTATGAAACAGTATCAGGTTTGGGTTCCTCTTCCACTCCATAGAGGAGCTCTGCCACAGTCCTAAGGCTATAATAAAACTTCCCTCCAGTTTTTGGGTCAAGACAGCCCAGTGAAAGACATACTGCTCCATGGGTGGGCAGATAAGAGTCACTCCAGTATTTCTGACATTTTGATATTTCAAAATGAGGTTTCTATCACCTACAGTTCAACATTTAACAATTCTGAGGGCTGGATTTCTGGCTAATGGACTCTCTTGCAATCAGGAAGTCAAGATAATCTAAAGAACCCACAAATTCATTCAGGCCCCAGGGTGCTGAGTAACTGGGGGAAAAAATTGAGCCCAGAAAACACAGAAGTCTAGACAGTATTTCACAAACAAATTTATTTCCCTCAATCTCCAGGAAATAATCTTCTCATTTTAAATACTCTGACTTGACTACACAATTTGGGTAAGTGTTTCAGCTGAATCCATCTAAGCAGTTTTCATTGCACCTTCCAAAAAGGCCCATAAAGAACTGGTGTCAGTGCCGTCCCTCAATGTCTAGGAACCTGATTCCACCCCTATACAACTCACACAGCCAGACACAGAAAGGTAATGAGTTTCATTAAAGCTGTATTTTCCAGCAAACAGCTAAAAGATTTGCTTTTCATTCTTTCTAACAAGTGAAATAGGGAATAAATGTTCTTCCCCTGTAGCTAAAGAAATTTGAAACAAGTCCAAACAGCTTCTCTATTGAATTTATACAAACAGCAACTCTAAGCTCATAAAAATATATCACTGTGAAGCCTACAAATATGGCTTCATTTTATTACTCTTACAACAATAATTTGGAGCAATAAATATTTTACACTGAACTTGCATTATGTCTGTAACACGGGTCATCTAATTTCCTCGGACTTCACTCTGTATCTGGAACTCAGGTTTCATAACCCAGTTGGTCTGTGCCTGGAAATCCTAATGATGTTAGTGGCAGCTAGTTACATGCAACAAAGACAAACACGGACCAGCCCACGACACACATGAGTGGTATTTAATGAAAGCTTGGATCAAGCTTTCTTTTTCTTTGTTAAATGTACCTTTCTCTGCAAGGTCAGTTGATTTCCATGGAATCACTTGCAAACTTAGGTAATGCTTCGAATCAGAATGGCAGAGTTGAGGCTTAAGGTCAGAGGGCATCACAGGATAAAAAAAATAAAAAGTCTTTTAAAAGCAACAGTGTCCTTAAAGGAACACAGTTGTGCTGGATATCATCTGGTAGGTGAAAGCATTCACCTTGAACACTGAGTCTAATAAAGACTACAAAGCATCTGTGTGTCTGGACATGTTCTTTTCATCTACAGTAACCATCGTTCTACTGTAGCTATCACAAACACCTTAAACCTTTTTTTCAGAGTTAAGACCAATCACAGCTTGTGTAAGGCTTCCAGTTCATGTAATGATGTTACATTCTATTTGAAATAAGCAAAGACCCCACAATCAAAAGAAATTGTTCCTGTTGCGTAAACCCAGGGGATAGATGACCACACACAGTGGGTCCTAGTCTTGGCCCCGAGCTGGTAAACACATCACACTGTCTAGGGGAAGGATGGCTTAAAAGCGTCCCATCACTCCCCAGCGCTCTGAAAACACTGTGCTTCACCTCCTGCTGATTGTGTGAAAGTGGGCCACAGCCTTACCTACTTTTAATCCCTTTAAAGCCAGCAGACATCCCAGACGATTCGACTGTGAGCAAAGTGCCTCTCGCTGCAGTGCTGTCAGGCTCTGTCTGGGAGTGTGCTGTGTACACACACATTTCGATTCTCTGTCCCCCGCCACTGTCACACACTAAAGGCTGGGTGAAGTCGAAGCCCTCAACAATATACTGCAGTACTAGAAGAAACATGTCTGTATTTATTACCTCATGCAGGTTTGTATTTGAGCTGCACAGCATAAATTCAACAGAAACTCTTTCCTTCAGCTAGGCAAGAAAGCCAGTAGAGTACGCTTCAATTAGGGTATGCAGATTAGTTCTTGCCTCTTATTATTAAGTTCTCACCGACCATGTAGCATTAACATGACAGGGATTTGCTTATAAAGAAAGCAATAAGTACACACAGACAAAAAAAAAAATCTAGTATAATATATTCTATCAAGTGGCAGGTAGAGGAAAACAAAGTGGGGGCAGAATAAATGCAGAACAGCACTCTCAATCACAGCAATGCCCTCTAAAAACTGAGATGGAAACTGCTATTCTCAAGAGTATGAATATCTTTCTCTTATAATAATCTGAGGCCAGGCATTCTTAATTTAGAGTAGCCAGAAGACTGAGAAAATAATTAACTTGTCTTATGGAGACCTTCTGGCTGTTTCCTTATATTTGTACATGGCTGTGAATAGAAAAAAATATATTTTAGCTCTCAGGCTAAACATATAATAAACCTAAATAACACAAGAGGCTTCTTGATGTTGAGAGATGTCTGAAATTACAAGTCTGGAAGCATAATAACGCTTGAATAGGAAGGCAACTCCAGTCAGTTCTTTACCCTGTTTCCTTTCACCGTCTTCAGGGCTTTCTCTGGATTTTAAAGTGCACAGTAGCACTCAGATGCAGAGATTGCTGTCATCTACCCTGAGTGAAAGGGTCTGTGTACTGCAAGCAGCTCCCAAGGGATAGAATAGCATTAACTCCCCCCCACCACAATTTTAAGTGGCTGAAAATAGGGATCCTAACCTTTTCTCACCAGCTCTCGGACACACGCTCCTGTCCTGGGGCACATCTTCAGTAAGGAAGCTCAGAATGAAACCAATAGAAAACAATTCATTTTGCTGGTGGAACTGATGGTGTTCTGTTGCCTTAGCAAACTCGGTTGCCCAGTGAATGACTCTAGAAGCAGGAAAGTGGAGAAGATAAAAGCCTTCTCTTTACCTGCAAGCTCTGCTGTCCTTACAAGACTCTGCTAGCCTTAGGATATCACCCTGAACAGAAGGGTGGGAAACAATCCGTGTAGCAGCAACTACTCTGGACCCGCCTCTGCCCCTTGCCTAGAGCTGCTGTCACCCACACAGCTTTCAGGAAGATTACATTGGAAGAACTATCACTTTGTACCTATCCCCTTCTCTTCATATAGCAATACCTTACCTGAAAGGGGTACTCCACATTCTCAAAGGGAAAAGCTTAATAACTTGCAAAGCTGTAATGAGCCTGCCACACCTTCTGGAACTTGGATCTCATCCATTGTCAATTTACCATTAATCTTTTTTTTCCCCTTTACTCTGTTAAGCCAAACATTCTTCATATGGGGTAAAAGCCATCATCTTGAGTCTTGCAGCTATTAATCTCTGTTTCTTGTTACAAACAGCACTTCAGTTAGGGAAAGGAAAAGTCTTAAATGTTTATACTGAACTGCAGGATTTTGACGGGCCTCTTACTTAGAACAGTATAAACCTCGGTGGTCCTCAATGCTCAACTCCTGCAGCTCAAAGTGCCAAGCTGAGTGTTTGCCTAAAGAAAACACATTAGAAGGCCATGGCAGCAGTGCATGCTTCAAAAAGAACATTTTAAATAAAAATCTAAACTGTGCTATAAGGCCAAGCTGTGAGGAATCTTCAGATTAATCTTTATTTCTCTAGGAAAGTTCAATATTATCTCTTAATTATCATTCAACCTCCCTTTTCACTGCAACTTTCCCTCCTGCATGGCTCACTTCCACCTAGCTTTCACAAACTCACTTATAGAGTGAGCCCTCACTTATTCTCTGTAAATAAGTCTTCCCTACAAATAGGTTTTTTTTTATGAGACTGGGCTTTTCAGATTTTCCTTGCACCTCCTTCAGTATTGTTCCTACACCAGTCTGCTCCCTCGCACACAGTTCCTTTCCATCTGCTTTGTTTTGTTTGTTTTCCCTGCACTTTATTGCTTAATCTAAGATGTGCATTTAATTTTAAAATGGTGGACCACAGAGAGAATAAAGGTGGCTCCCAACCATGACCATAACATTACATCTCCTCAGTACTGCCATAACTAAATGCATCACTGCTGCTTTTGAGAAGCTTTAATAGTAGAGCTTGTTAGCAGCAGCATTGGACACTTGACAGAAGCAAACTCAGCTTTCAAAAAGTTTATACAGTTTGGTCTTTTGGTATTTGTTAATATCTGCTACCCATTTGGAAATGTTGTCTCATTCTCACAGTTTGTTTCCCTATTTCAGTTGTACCTTCTACAATAAACAACCAAACTGTTCATCTTCCACCTCAGGGACAGCTCTTCTCTGGACAACCCAGAATGCTTTCTCTTCCAGGAAGAGCCTTTCCCAGACCAAAGGCACACACTCTCTTCTGCCAACACTAATCTAACTCTCCCTCTGGACTGCAAAATCCCAGGCCCTTCTTTCAAATCTGACAGCTCTTCTATCTTGTACACTACAAGATTTTATCACTCAAGCCTTGATTTTGGGCCATTTTTGTTAAGTCACAGCCCCATCAACAGTGATATCAGTCCCAACAAGCAACTCTGCCTTACTCAGCAAGTGTGGGAGCAAACTGCATAGAAAGTGAAAGGATGTCTCTCTGGATTTACACTGACTTGTTAACTCCATCAGAAGCCATACCATCATATCCAGCTTGAACACCTCCCAAGTGTTTGTCTGGGGATAAAGGAAAAACGGAATGCATAGGAAAAGGGGGAAACTTTAAATGCATTTCACCTAAGCAAAGGTCAGCTTTTAACCTCACGCTCCCAACCTCATATGTCTTTCCATACTTCCCTTTGCTTTTCACCTCCTTTGTTTTTTCAGAACAAAATTATGAATTTCTCATGCCTTTACATTCTAGCCCTGAATCAGACCAGCCTTCTTTAAATTTTAGACCTGAAGTAACATACCTGTTATTTAAAATAACATCCATGTAAATGTATTTCACAACTCAATCCCTGAATTCCCTTAGCTGTCTAGATTACACTACCACTTCCTCCTGGCTTTCCCTTGAGTATTTCCTAGTGACAAATCTAGAAATCCATGAGCTTAAATTGTCCTGAATTGCTTCAGTCATAACTGCATTACTTCAACCTGACAAATGTAAACTCTGTTGTGTAACAGGCAGCTCCAGTGTAGACCATACACAGAAAGCTCTAAGTATTTTCCACAATTAGGTAATTTTCATGTCTTTGCTCTTTCAGCTATCTTCCACCTCTGCATTTCCAAAACAGCTACTGTGAGAAACAGTGGAGCGGTAGCACAGGGTTTGAAAGAAAGTTTTCATATCCTGCTGAGAAGCAGTTCCCTCCCTGATGCTTATGGCAGAATGAAACTAGTGCTCTCTAGGCTGTGCTAGAAACAGCTTCAGCCAGCTCCTGAAACAAGCCAGCAGCAACACCCACCTCCAGCACTGGCAGAGCAGCTCTGTGGTCCATCCTAGGAACCACCTTGCCTCTGGTGAGGTGTGACCTTCTCCCTTCCCGCTGCACAGACATCCCACCTCTGCTGCCTTCCTGTCTCCTGACCCCAGCCTTGTCCTTAAATTATCTAATCTTGGCTCTGAATCAGTTGACACCTCCTCCAATAGAACTGCTTTTCCCTGGGCAGGCTCACACTTTGATTACTGTATAGGCAGAAACTCGTTCCTCTAGAATGTATGACACACACCATTCATCCAGGATATGCTGCAGTTTTGGTAAAATCAGACATCACATATTTCACATCCTCCTTTTCAGACTAAAGACGGAAGTGTAAATGAATATAGGCAACACTGCATTGATAACTTCCTTTCTTACTCTTCTGGCTTTAAGAATTCTTACTTCCTTTTACTACTCATTACTCAACTAACCAAATAAAAATACAGCACGTGCACATACAGTGTCACTCTCTCTTACCAGTTTTCCCACAGTTGGAGACACTACCACCATTATATCAAACAAATCTGTTTCGAGGAAATTACCAATCTGCTTGAAGAAGTATGCAGGCAGAACAGGCCTAGACTTTCATAAGGCATCAGACTGAGTAGCTCAGAAGATTTTAATGTAAAAAGTAAGGATTACATGTCAAAGAAAAGTACTTGAAATAGTTTAAGAACTGAGTAACCAATAGATCTCAAACCCTTACTGACAATTAGGATTAATTATCAAAGCACTGTGAAAATGTTTCCATGCAGCAGTATTGTATTCACTGATCAAAATTTGTGGAAAGTTAAGAAAAACAATGAAATCTAAACTTTCTTGAGCCTAGAGAAAAGAAAGACACTGAAAGATGTCACTTTATTTAGTTTATATTTAAAATAAGGGAGGGAGGAAATTACTTAATTAGAATAAGAAAGTACATTTTGGAGCAAAACATATCTTTAATCTACCAGGGAAGATAATAATATAAAGCAATAGCTTGAAGCTACAGATAGATACCTCCAGATTAAAAGGTGCACTGACACCTTCTGTTATTATTTTGACACCAAAGATGGTTTATGATTGGAATAAACTACCTAAAGAAATTGTGACTTTTTCATCTTTCAGTTATTTTGTATCAGGACTGGATATTAAACGTGAAATGGATATTACAGTATCTGATCTAGAGAGCACATGGAAGACACAGTGATCCCCTACAAC
The DNA here is from genome assembly GCA_013399055.1 of Ramphastos sulfuratus. Classification (NCBI taxonomy): domain Eukaryota; kingdom Metazoa; phylum Chordata; class Aves; order Piciformes; family Ramphastidae; genus Ramphastos; species Ramphastos sulfuratus. The sequence continues at coordinate 40,256 of WBNM01044859.1, read as the reverse complement.
TGCATTGCATGGGTCTGTAGCAACTGAATTGCAGCTAAGCTTTTTGGGTTTGGCCTGTTTGCAAGAAAATCAAAAGCCACTGTCATGCCATGAACAGCAGGGTTAAACAGCAAGGCTAATCACCTGGAAGTATTTCTCTACTAGACTCCCAGGCTCATAACAAAACATACAGAAATACATTAAAATACAGGCAAAAAGACAGTATTATTGTTATTTTTTTCTGTAAACACTCTCGCAAAACACTGATTTCTTAAGAAAATTAAAATACTTGCACTTGTCTATTGGTGATAAAGAAATTACACTGAAATGATTTAGTAAACTTAAAGATGGGAAACATCCTAAATATTAAATATTCAAAACCATACAATGAAATGCATTGTATTTTTCCTTAAATATTGTATTTGTTTCTTGAAAATATTTGACAAGATTCTATTGAGATACTGTTTTGAACACATAACTGAATGCTTTTCATTCCTTATATTTTCTTCCACATATTTATTTTACTAATTAATTTAGCCCTACAAAAGTATGCCTACTCAAAGCTAGAGGCAGACAAACAGTTGTAAACAAAATAACTCCACACGCATCCCTACCTCCTGTAATCCATTTGAAATTGCTGGTGATACTTAAATAAACACAGCATATTTGTTCTGCACCCTTCCACAGAAGTCATGGTTGCAAACAAGTATTCCATATCTGATTTATGTGGCTCCTGTTTTATCAGTGCAGGCCAAGGCTGAAGGAAAAGGATTAAAAAATATACATGTGAGAACTTTTGCATAGCATTTGTGCACCAAGCTGATTTTTGGTGCAGGAAGCATGACCTGACATTCTCAATAATCTGCATTTAAGGAGTGAACGAACAGGGTGCGAGCTGCAGCAATGGTCACAATATCCTGCAAGCTTCTCGTTAGCCCACTTTCAGCAGGAATGTTAACCAACATCCTGTAAAAGGCTGAAGAGGTGATTGAAGACTTTCTCATACACTGATTCTTTTAAAAGACCACTCTCAGATGCTTAAGGTCCGGATCATGCCAACCTCCCAGTCCCTATATAGCAGCAACAGTTTCTAGTTGAAGGATGGAAAAAAACCTGGCTGGTATACACGTACAGTGAGAACCTGGTCCTGCAATGCTTGTGCAAACAGCTCCACCAGTGTGGATGGAAATTTAAACATCAAACCTTAAGTCAATATAATCACGTTCCACTGGAGAACAGCAGGTCTCAAAGCAAGCTATGAACAAGCTATTATTCTTTTCAAGCAAACCTACAGAAGTAAAACGAAAGAAAATAAGTAAAAGCTTGGAACAGAAAGCAGCGGGAGGGGGAAAATCAGTAAGTCTTAAACTGACCCTCAGCTGCAGAAAGGTTCCTGGCTGCTACCCAGCCCCAGTCAGGGAAGTGTTGACCTATGATTAACTAAGTCACCTCCTCAGGCAAAGGGTACTAAAACCTGTGTACAAACAGTGCTAATCCACCTTCTTTGGGAACACTCCCTCCTCTTTCAGATCTGTCAGACTACGAAATGCCCAGGCTGCAGTGGAGCTAAACTGATCAAAATCAACCCAGCCGCTTTTATGAGGTGAGATTGTTTTGCTTTGATTTGGTTGCCTTTTTTTCCTTGTTGTTGTTGTTATTGTTTTTTGTTGTTGTATTTGAGACTTTTTTACTCCCAGTAAATTTCCAGAGTTTGGCTGTTGAAATAATGGATGAAAATGAAGTATGTTAATGTTGCTTTTCGTGCATTTTATCTTGGAAAAAAGAAACATAGATCAGTTCTTGGCAAATATAGATTTATTTCAATACATTAACCCTTTCACTTACAATAAATCCTCAGACAGCCATTTCCCTGCTGCTCTGAATGGTGGCACTTGGAAGAGACCTTTGAAGGTCAACTAGTCCAAATCCTTGCTAAAGCTCTATCACCTACAGTGTTATCACCCAGGATCACATTCAGGTAGGTTTTGAATGCCTTCACAGCTGAAGATTCCATCACCTCTCCAAGCAGACTGTTCCAGAGCTCTGCCATCCTCAAAGTGAAGAATTTTTACCTGTGTTCCAGTTTGTGTCCACTGCCCCTTGTCCTGTCACTGCACACAACTGGGAAGAGTCTGGATTCATCATCCTGACATCTATCCTTTTTTTAAGTATTAATAAGATTCCCTCAGTCTCCTCTTTCACAGGCTAAAAGTCTCAAGCCTCTCCTCCTAAGGTAGATGTTCCAGTTCCCTCGCCATCTTAGCGGCTCTCTGCTGGACACGCTCCATTTCTTGTCTAGACATCCATCCTGCTTTAAATTCTTGTAGCTGAACAAAAAAAAAGCTTTTCAGGGAGAGAAAAATCACAGACCCACAGGACCTCGAAAGATGCTCTAGTCCAATGCCCCTGCCAGAGCAGGGCATGTTGTGAAGTCCAGCAAACATAAACAAAAGTAAAGACAAGTGCTATGGGTCTCTCACTCACACGACCTCGCCTGGTGTTATTTTTGGAGGTACAGGAAGGGGACAACCAACGAGGCAGAGAGAGCAGCGTCGTTCTCTCTAGTCAGGCAATTCATCCCCCGAGGCCTGTAACGTTACTTGGCGGATTACTGCTGCACACTCTACCGTGCGCGCCGGCCACTCGCGGCCCCAACCCGAGCCGCCTCCCTCACCTCACGCCGCGGCCGGGCGGGGCCAGGCCGTGACGCGACGCGGGGCGGAGCCGCACAAACAAGCTGGCGCCGGGCGCTGCCTGCGCCGCGTCCAGGCGGGCGAGAGGCGGGCGCGAACCGGGCGGCAGCGGGCGCTCGCTCGCTTCTCGCTCCCCACATACCGCCGCCGGGAGCGCTTCTCCCGGCTCCGCTGCCGCGGGCGCTCATGGAACAGCGGGGCGGGCGCTGCCCCACGGCTCCGCGTCCCGGCGGTGAGTGCTGCGAGGTGCGGAGGTGCTTCGGGTGCCGACAGGGGAGCGGTGGGTGCTGATCGCGGGAAGTTTGGGGTGGAAGCAGGTGCCCGTGCCAGCGCACTGCCGCCCACCCCACCAGGGGTACCGTGGTGATGGCACACGGTGCTGCCACTCGCCCCTCCGCCCGGCACTTGCTGCCAGCAGGTGGGAGCCCCGCGTGTGCAGGAGGCGAGCGGCGCTGCGAGGCTGAGCAGCGTGTCCGGCTGCTCGGGACAGACCTGTCACGGAGGACAGACCTGTCACGGCCCCGGGAGGGACGCGAGGCAGCGACCTCGCACCCGCCTCACTCTCCGAGTCGGACTCTCGGAGACATCTGTCGGGAGATAAAAGAAGAGAGAAGGGGGAAAGAAGCGGTCGGCAGCACCTGCGCTGTAGGTGTGTTGAGGTTTGTCCCCTGGGCACTTTGCCTCCTTGTTTCCCGTGAGGCTAAATACCAGGGCTTGTAACGCCAGTGGAAGGCGGTGGCAGAACGCAGGGCTCCTGCCTGCCAGCAGACCAACTTGCAAAAGCTCCTCTGAGCATCTCTGGTCCGTTCCCACGCTGGGCGCTGGAGCCGGCTGGACGCAGCGTGCAGAGCTGGAGCCTGGCAAGCGGCACAGAGCTGGAGGGCAAAGGGGGCTGGGGACTGGCAGGAGAGCGCGAACCCTAATTCGAGCTTGGTTCTGTTTTGAAGGACTGGCTCCTTAGAACAGTACAGGAGGACTTGGTTACTGCCATTCTCAGGGTGCTTTCCATGGATTAGGGTGTAAGGCTGAAATATTTAGGGAGCAAAAGGATACCAGGAGGGAGGAGTGGCAGTCCTCATCTGGAAGAGTTCTAGGTTAGATTTGTCTTCCAGCCACTGGAAAGATCAGGAAAGGGCACAGGCAGGTTGACTGGGAATTAAAAAACAAGAGTCTCGTTGCTTTCTGTGTTAGGCTGGGGGCTTACCCTGTTCCAAGATTGTACCTCTTTAGATGCTGGGGAAGAAAAAAATGATCTGGGAAGTTGTCTGAATACCAGGCTTGAATGGCATAGGGATGGAGCGTCTGCAGGCATCATCCTTCTGGCACGAGACACCCATTCAATGCCAACTCCCACTGAGAGCCTCTGCAGTATATATGGCAAGTGGAGCTTTTAGGAGAACAGGTTCAATTCAGTGTCTGGCTATCAAACTTAATATGTAAATATATGTATAAATATAATAACTATTACAATTTCCACCTGCCAGCATTTCTTGCACTCTTGAACAAGTACATTTCCCATACTGTTCAGACATGAGCACCTATTAGTAAAAGCATAGTTACTGACATCAGCTTTAGCTATCTCTCATATATCTACCCTTTTAGTGCCCACCCTGGTGGTGGTTTGTTTTTGGTTGTTTTTTTTTTTCTTTTTGGAAAATACATATCAGAAGAAATGCCTCCAATAGGTCAGCAGCAAGATTACGCATCTGAAGCAAAGAGAGCTGCTGCAGTGGAGAAGCACTAATTTGACAGAGCAAATTCTGACCCCGGCATTGCCAGGTTCATCTGTGTTCCATCTTTGTCAGGGTACTACTTTAGTTATTCTGAATTAGCCATATGCTTCCACAGACATCACATAGAAAAACAAGTAGGTGGAAAACAGTCTTTCAATTCACATATATTCCAGTATACATGCATGGATAGATACATATAACTCTTCTGCTTTTCATTCTGGTTAGAAGTGTTTTTAATAGCCTGACTAGCATGGGATCTCCCCCTGCACTCTTCTAAAAATGCCACTCAGAGCCAAGAAGCTATCAGAGACCAAAAATACATCAAGCTGGTAGAATTCCATAAAAAGTTTTGATGATTAGAAGAAAGAAAATTCAGAATATGCCTGAGGAGTCCAAAATGGAAGATCCTGCTGGGTCACCTCACTTCTCACTCTAGATCATGAGGGTTCCCTCCAGGTCACTGTGTAGTGCTTCACTTAGTAAATTGATTGGTTTAGCTAAGTCTAATACAGTGATGACCTCACCAGTGTACACTCTGCTCTGGTATTATTCTAAAGGCAGGAGAGTGGAAGACGCAGAAATCAGCTTGGAATATGAACTAAAAGATTATTTGGAGGTTTGATTGTTTGGGGTTTGTTTGTTTGTTTTGGTGTTGTTTGGGGTTTTTTTTATTGTTGTTTTAAATGTCTTACTGGTATTTGAATCGGGGCCCACAGCTACAGAGAGTGGTAAGGAATTGCTTGGCAGAGGAAAGGAGAATGAGATTGCTTCATCTGCCGTGTTCTGTTTTTCAATACATCTAGTTAAGGTGAGCCATTGTACAGAAAGGGAGCAAGATGGGACAGAACCATCCCTTCACACAGGTTGTTTTCTTGGGGACAGCTTTGATGAATTAGGAACTCTATTAACTGTGCAATAGGTTTCTGCTTCTTAATTAGAGTCTGACCTATTTTACCTGGTAAGTGGGGTGGGAAGTAATTTCTGGATTTTGAACTGAACATTTGGGTTTATGGAGGGGTAGAGAAGGCAGTGCTACAGTTTGCCCTTTCTCTTTATGAAAAAAAAAAAAAGTTTTGGCAGGTATTAAAAAATTGCTAGAAGGTGGTAGGGAGATTCCATAGTAGCATTCAGTACAAAAAATTCTGTGCATCCTGAGCTTTTCAAGTTTATTTTTATTCTGCTTTAATGTCCCATTTTATTTTTACCTGCATGAGGTCCTCTGAAATCTAGGGTATTCTCTCTTCTAAAAAATTTTATGATCTCATGGCATGAAAGATTGCAATGCTCCCTTCTGACCTTAAGAAAAAAAAGTGCATGTTATATATAACTGCGGTCTATTATAAATTTCCTGCTTTATTGCTCACACTGGAGCTGAACTCCTTCTTTAGAAGTCATGAACTGGTGACCCAGCTAATTTGTATAAACTGTATTTATCACAGCAGGTGCAGAAACATAGCAGATTTCAGCCAAAAATACTTCCTACCAAGTCAGCCTTTCTCAGCTTTTTAAGTTCCCCTAAACAAAATTTAGAGACTTTTTAGAGCATGCTTCTAAAATCTTAAAGCTGATAGAAAATATTTCATCTTGGCAGCACTGAAGTTATGATTAGATTTCTTAACATGCTAACTATAAAATTTTAAGCCATGGTTTAATACCTACTGGTTGGGCAGCATTTTTTAATCTAATTTAGGAAATGGACCTAGACAATATCATTTAGGCACTATAGTGCAAATTCATAAAATTACTTATCTTTTCACCTCCCCTCTTAATGCACAGATGACTTTTTTTTTACATATCATGAGGTGACCAATAGTTTATGCCCTTAGAAATTTATAACTTCAATAGTATATAGTTCTATTTAATTTAATACACCTGTCTCTGCAGCACTCACTAAAGTAGGCAATTACTTGTAGTTAATTACTGGAAAGTAGAATTTAAGCATTTCATTGGCACATGTTGTCTACAACTTTTGTTAAAATATTATTTTTAAAAAAGGGGTATGGAGGGGGGAGTGTGGGAAGAAGTTCTTCGTGAAGAGGGCATTGTGAGACAGTTGAATAGATGAAAAAAGCAAACTGCAGAATACATTTCCACCAAGGAAAAAAATGTTTCACAAACTAGGTCAGATTTTTAACCAATAAAAAAAAAAATAAAATTGTTCTCTTTCCTCTCTTGACTTTGCTTTAAGTGCTAGCTGTGCTAGAGAGTTTTACACTAACTAGGTATAAAGTGTCATTCAAAAGAGCTCATTTTAACAACTAAGGAATATATCCTATGGCAGACACAATTTGTTCTTGGAGGATGGGAACACACACTGTTCATATCAATGAGTTCTTGAAGAGTTACAAGTATGCTACGATTGATCTTGCTCAGTGTTATTAAACGCATCATGGAATACAAATGCTCAGATCACAGACTTTTCATCACTTTAGAAAGTTGTTTGTGGAGTTGGTTAGCTCAGGTATGGACTTTTTGTAATTCCAGTATGAGGCCAGATTTGTGGGTCGCCTTGTGTATCTAGTATGAACCAGCAATGCTAGTCTAGGCAGTATTGAGTACCCAAATAAATGCAGGGGAACTTAGGGTCCACAAACTGTCCTGAGGTTCTATCACATTTGCGAAGCTAAATATACTTTAGAAGAGCAGACTGTCTCCCTCAGATTTTCAGCTCTGATCTCCCTCTAGAGACAGACCTCAGCAACTGATCTATGGTTCTTGTTCAGGCCAGACTCCTGGGTGCCTTAGAAAAGATCTCTCTCCAGTGAAGTATTTCAGTTCTCCAAGGAGAGAAAGTGAGGCCCTCTGAAACTTAACTTGTTCATCCTCAATTCCTAGAGAATCACAAAAACACAGCTTCCCTTTAATGAAGGTGAAGTCACCTGCACACGAATGGGAAGGATGTGGTCTTCCCTGTCTCTGTCCTAGTAGTAACTTGTCCATTAGCTCTGCTAAACCTCTCAACATAACTTCTGTGAGATTTTTTGGTGAAGTATCCCTCAATCAGGTTTTCCAGCAGACCCTACCTGATGCTTGCTGACTGCCCTACAGACACTCCTTATGTTCCCTCCTACTTTCTTCAACAGTTGACTCAAAGGTTCTTAGGAAAGTTCTGATGTAAATCTAGTCCCATCCTACCCTCTGCAAAAATGAAGTCATCAGTTCAGGTAAAAGCTGCCTTATTTTGTTAATGACAATTAAACTAAAAAAAAATATATATAATCTAGAGAGTTTAGGGCATGCCATTGAGTGAGGATAAACATATTGAGGCATTAAAATAATGTGGTAATGTGCTAAAAGAGTCCAAAGTCATAAAACAGTGGCACATATTTCACAGAGCAGTGTAGTATGCTCAAAACCCAATGAAATACAGCAGCTGTGGCTCTCATACTGCATTTAGTGAGAAAAGCTTCCCTTTCCTTCCAAGTTACTATTACTTTTGAAGAGGTTTTACTTGTGAAAGCTGATTTGATTGGCAATGTCCATGTTGAATAAATGGTATGGCACATTTTGCTAATTAATTGGAGAAAGCTGAAGAAAAGATTAAGCAAAAGCAATCAGACTTTTTGAAAAGTCTTGGTATAATCTTCAAAGCACCATTTAACATAAACTGTGTTTCTTTTACCAACTTGCTCATTTATTTGTAGCAAATACAATAGTAATGACTGTCAGTTGAATTTTTATACTAATCTGGAATACAAAGTCATTGAGTGAAGTCATGTATTCTCTGCATGACTTGTGGAGGCATTGAAGAGAATTCTTAAGGCACAAAAGTAATTTAGCAGAGTGGCTGCTCCAAACTCTTCAGTGAATGGTTATTATTGTTGAAATAGTTTTTCAGACCCACAAATTATAAAGCTACTGAATACACATTTGCATCATTTTATACAAACTGCTATAATTCTAGCCACCAAACTGCAGATCTGCCCAAAGTGGTAAAGAGGACATAAGAAAGCTGAATGACAACCAATTTGTATGCTGGTTTATTCCTGGACACCACTTTGCCCACACATCATATGTTTTGTGCTGAATTTAGAAGCATACTCATGTCTATTGTATTGTGTTAGTCTAACACAACAACAACAAAAATTACCCAGATATCAAACCTGTACAATTTGAGAGAAACAAAAGAATGATAGGAAAAGGCAGACAAAGGTTTACTGCTTGCAAGCAAAACAACAATGCATCTAGGTACTTTGATTTGCATAATTACTGATATGGTTCATTGGGTGTGCATCGAGCCACTGAATGCCACAGATAGTGTAGCGGTGTTCTGCAGTGTAAGAACACCCGATGCACACCTGAACAAACAGTTGGGGAGGAACAATAACATTTTCTGTCTGAAACAGATCCTCCCATGTTATTCTGAGATCTTAGGGTGCAACAGAAAACACTTGTTTACTTAGTAAAAGTATGAGTTAAGAATGGGAAGAGACTGAGGAGGAGGTCGACTGAGGCTCGAAAAGTTGGAGGACCTCAGTATCACACCTGTAATATCCCACAAATCTGATTTGAAAGGGCAATGCCAAAACAAGAGCAGAGCTACAGTGAAGGGACCTCACTGTGTCTTTCATTTCCTCCAAATATTCTTAGGCTGCACAGCCACAGGAAGGCTTTGATTAAAAAAAAAGTCAGCAGCTGAGTAGTATGCAAAGTATGAATTAAAAAGGAACAGTCCCAATGAAGTGGCATGTATAGCTCCTTAGAAAACATGCAACAAATCTCAGCAGCGTAGTGCCACAACATTTGAGACCAGCAGCTAGAAGTTAATCTTACCAGAGACAGCCTATTGCAGAATGTGGCAATTAGCATAGCATAATTCAGTCTAACTGCTAAGAAACAAACAGTTCCTGCCATTGGCTTTAACCTAACTCCTTGCAACAAGAGTTTGACCTGTTCCTCACTGGAATCCTATTATGCTTTTCCAGTAAGGTGTTAAGACAACAACTCAGGCTAACTATTTCTGGAGCTTCTGATTCTTAAAATACACTCTGAAGTAAGTGGCTATTCCCTTAATCTGTGACCTTAAAATTCAGCAAGAGTTGATATTTTGTTGCTCTTGGGTACTGAGCTGCCCATCAATCCCTGATCCAGTCTGGCTAGTGCTGTACCATTTTCTCCCTTTGCTGCTGGATATGGTGACAGCAGAGGTCAGTGGGAACATCCACTGTGAATTTACCCATATTGAATTGTCTGTTGGCCAGTGACGCCCCCCCCCCCCCCCCCCACACCCCCCACACC
>WBNM01044859.1:5490-30600 GCA_013399055.1 Ramphastos sulfuratus | reverse complement strand
CCCAGTCAACATCACTCAGTTTGGGGCTAATAGTTAAGATTATTTCTTGTTAAAACTGAAGTAGATTAAGCTTTGAAAGATTAAGAGGAATGGTGAGGACAGGGAGAGAGAAAATTAGTGACAACAGCCAAAATGGAGCTCTTTCACCCAGATAAAACTTAACAGTCACCAAAAATGGAAGAACAAGAAATTCTATTGCAAAATTGCCTTGCAGCAGATGTCACAGGACAGCCCTGAGCACGACCTTCTGCCTAAGACAAGGCATGTCCGTGAGCTCAAAGCCTGCAGGCATACAGGAAAGCACACACTTTTGACTTCACATCCATCATGACTTTCCTCCTCCCAACCTTGATTTCTGCCTCCTAACAAAGGTCTGCCTTCTAGCCCTTGAAAAGTGATTAGAAAAAAGGAAAGCATAAAAGTGATAATCAGTAGCAAACATCAGGAAGCGGAACCATACCATTCAGCAAGGAGTCATGACCTCTGTAACTGCAAAGCTATCAAACAGAACTTTCTAGATTACTTGGAAACACATCATTAGTCCTTGTCAGACTGGGACTTAGCTTATTGTGGAAAAGTCATTAGCTTCTTTTCAGGTGCTCTAGAGACTTTCCAAAACCTAGACCTTGCATTTTCTCAAGTTGTTCATATGTAATTTCATATTTCAGCCCTTGTTAGCCAGTACAGTACATGCTGTTCCAAGCTGAAATTCATAATTACAATACCCTACGAAAGCAAAGCACTCAGGTGCTCTGCCATCGTGGCTTCCACTTCTAAAGGGAGTTAGACAATACCAAAATCGTACTTAAACCAGCCCTCTACTGAGGTTATAAATTCTTTGGAAGGCATCTTAATGCAAGGAGCTTTTACGCACTGCCTACGTGACAATCTAACAGCTATGCCATGTGTGAGGCCATTAAGGTTTAACTTCAGACTGTGCATTAAAAACACCCTGACCTTTAGATGGAGTTCAGTGGTGCTGTTTAGTAGTCTTTTGGTAAAGTGTAAAGCTAGTTGCTTGCATCACAGCAACTCCAAATGACCTTCATAACTATCCATTTTGTGTTTTCTTTCCTGAGTATCATGACAGGAACCACAGCTCTTTCAGCATTAAACTTGTGGTTTCATCACTGTACCTTTCTGCAGGGCCAGAGTGTGTACTGCCTGACCCTATGCTCAGAAACCCTGAGCACAAAGCAAATGTTCACTTAAAATTGACATAAAAACTCAACTATTCCTTGGTCAGCTACTCACTCAGAGCTCTTCCTACCTTATTCCTAGGAGAATTTTACCTTGCCACAGTTGGGCAGCTCTATCTAAATTTTATCAGCCTCTTTTCCAGGAGGCTTTACTTCAAAGGTTGCTGTCATGTGGTCTTCTAGGAGGCTGTAACTCTCACAAGATCCTCAGCCTTTAGGAATGCTCTTTTGGTCCAGTCCATCCCTTTCCCTTTTTATGTTTTGTTTCTAGGATAAGCCTGCTCTTGCAGATAAAAAATACACTTAATTCTCTTGCGATTGTGGCTCAACTCCAATAAACTCAGAATTTAAAAACTAATAAAGAATAATACTCTGGATGAATCTTGGATGCAACAGAAAGATTCAGAATGCTGATGTCTCCCGATGATTGGAAGTCATTTTCTGATGGCATCATTGTATGGGCCTGTCTTTTGTGCAATTTAATTGTACCGAATGATCTATGAGCCTAGAGTTGGGGAAGCTGAAGAAGTTTGTTCAGTTGTGAAAAGCAAAAGATTGTTGCAGTGTGGCTTTAGCAGTGATATGAGTATGAAATAACATGCTGCTTTTTCTTTTCCCTCTTTCAGCAGAGTTTCTGTTCGAGAAATACACATCCACTCAGCAGAACAAAAACAACTTTTAAAGGTTGTTCTCAGTGGAAGTCACTCTATGCCCCATTACCTGCTTGAGTGAAATCAGACTAAGAACTTCTGTCATGGCAGCTTTTCTGCTGGGAGCTGTGTTGCTTATTGTTCAACCTCAGATAGTGCCTTCCAGACCGGCTATAAATTCGAAGGCTGAGACTTCTTCTCAGCCTGTTCAGAGAGAGCTTTTAAAGAAAACTTCTCCAAAAAATGACTTCAAGGAAAACATTCATTCTAATGGATCATGCCAGCAGCTGCCACAGACTATCATCATTGGAGTGAGAAAAGGTGGAACAAGAGCTTTGTTAGAGATGTTGAGTCTCCATCCAGATATTGCGGCAGCAGAAAGTGAAGTTCACTTCTTTGACTGGGAAGATCATTACAGAAATGGATTGCAGTGGTATATGAATCAAATGCCATTCTCTTATCCCCACCAGATCACCGTGGAAAAAACTCCAGCATATTTCACATCACCTAAAGTGCCTGAAAGAGTTTATAACATGAACCAATCAATGAGACTACTCCTTATTTTAAGAGACCCAAGCGAGAGAGTACTATCAGATTACACCCAAGTGTTCTACAATCACATGCAGAAGCACAAGCCCTACCCATCCATTGAACAATTCCTGGTGAAAGACGGTGAACTCAATGTGGACTACAAGGCAATAAACAGAAGCTTATACTACATTCACATGCAAAACTGGCTGAAGTATTTTCCTCTTGATCATATCCACATTGTAGACGGGGATAAGCTAATCAAAGACCCCTTCCCAGAAATAGAGAAGGTAGAGAGGTTTTTAAAGTTGTCGCCACAGATAAACGCTTCAAACTTTTATTTCAATAAAACTAAAGGCTTCTACTGCCTAAGGGACAGTGGTAGGGAGCGTTGTTTGCACGAGTCTAAAGGACGAGCACACCCACAGGTAGACACTTGGTTGCTCCAGAAACTGCATGAATATTTCCACGAACCCAACAAGAAATTTTTCGAGCTCGTGGGCAGAACATTTGACTGGCACTCATTTGTGGTGAGTTAGTGGTGAGACTCAAAGCCTATGTTCCAGTGTACATTTAGAAATTCTACAAAGGGCATTTAAGCTATAATTTATTTGTAAAAAAAAAAAATAAATAAATAAAAAACCATAAATACTTCTGTACAGTATTAGATTCACAATTGCCATATATACTAGTTATATTTTTCTACTTGTTAAATTTGAAAGCATTTTTGTATTGTTTTACATGGTTGTTAACATTGTGTATGATGTGTCTATATGAAAGAAACTAAATTATTTCACTGCAGAAGATGCTGTCTTGAGAATGCATTGTCTTTTTAATGAGTAAACAAATTCATTTCAACAGAACTCTTCAGAATTATTTTGAGTACTTTGGCCTTTCTGTACTAGTTTGGATTTTCTCCTCTAATTGCTAATGAATACTCTCAACTATATATTCCCATTTTTCTTGCTTCAAAAAAATGAGGTTTAACAATTTCTTTTTCACTTGAAAATGTTGTACTTAGCAAATTGTTCCATCCTGCATTATGAAAGTATTTCCTGGTAACGTGGTGGTACTAATACATGTTGGGACATGCTCACCCAAAGGACAATGGAAGTCTGTGTGTAATATGGCACATTAATTGCTGTAGTTACCTTCATATTTACTGTTATGACAAGTGCTCCTCAAATTCTTTGGCAGTACAGTGCAGGTTTCGTGGCAGATTTTAAAGATTCTGTGGGGACCAACTCATAAAATCCAGCTAGCTGCAGAAATATGGGCAACCTGAAAACTTCCTACAGTCTTTGAATGTATATATGCTTCATAAAGGAGGAGGGTTGAGAGAAGAATTTAAGCAATATCAGGTCATTTTCAAGGTTGCTTATGACCGTTCCCATGTTTTATGGCATGTTTATGCTTTGCCATCACTGAAAATGAACACTTGCATCAGAAAAATTAGTTGGTCTGCATTCCAATTAGCAACAACTTCAATCATATAAATATTATCACACTTGTACCCCATTTAGTGCTGTTTTCTATGAACTGAGCAGATGCTTCATGCAACTGAAAATTGCCCATGGACTTCTACTCATTTAATCTCCTTCCAAGAACCATGATGCCAAGTCTTGATTAGACCTGTGTTGTGGGATTAATCCCAGTTCCAGGAACTTTTATGGTCTTCCATCTGCTAAAAATGGAAGTTAGATCTTAGTACATTGGTAACAGTTACAGCTCTCCTTGTCTGCAGTAGTTATGATGTCTTATTAGCCATCAGTTCCTGGAGTTAAGAGTTTATCCTCTTTCCACACAAGACTTACTATGGTACTTTCATTGTGAGCTCCTGTTTTTAATTTTATGATCTTGAGTTCAGCTGTTAAACATGCAGTGGGCAACACCCTGTAAATTTGAACTTGTAACTGGTTGTTACAGTCCTTTATAAAATTTAAATGTAGATTTTTTTTTTTTTCTTTTTCCTGGTAAGATGGTGCAAACTTGGGCACTACAACAAGGTTCCATCTGGATGCAAATACCCCATATTATGCTGTTTGCATGAAAATTTGCAGATGCTGCCCCTCTCTCCCCTGCTCCTTGTGTACCTGCCCAAGCTGTATTCAGCCTCAGAGAGGTTGGTGGTGTTTTATAAAGCAGACCTTTGACAAAAGCCTACAATGAAATGGTATTGTACTCAATAAAATATTTTCTGAATTGCATCTTTCCTTTCTCTTTTCTTCATCACTTCCTAGTTTTGAAGACCAGAATTTAGGATTCGACTCCAGTTTAATGTTACTTAAGAATTTAGCTGTAGCCTGATGAATTACTTAGAAAACATTCATTTTCTACTGGGTTGTGTCTGCTTGGTCCCTTGCTGACCAAGAATATGTAACAAGGAGGCAAAGTTTCTGGTGGCAATAATGTAAAGTCTTACACGAGGCAGATACCAAACCCAACAGGGTTCTCCTACAATCATGCTCCTGTTAAAGTTTTAGAGAGGGGAAATTCAGGGGAGTTGTGTGAGGTGGGACATTCTTTTTCTCTACACCCATTGTTATTCAGTTTCCTTGCTAATGTGATCTCTGCAGGAGCCGTCTGGACCTAAGGGATTTTGCCCTAAACCAAAGGTTTCCTATACCTCTACTGTAGCCCCTCCTTCACTAGTGCCTTCCTACAGTCCCAGACTAAGCCCACCACATTCACTAGCTTTTGGCTGGGAAAGGAAAATAACTCCCAGGGCATGTGATCAGGAGCCAGAGCAGTAAGAAGGCAGGAATGTATCAAGTTTGTCCATAGACCTTCATCCAGGGCAGCACAGGACATAAGTGTTGAATTGTGAGTGCCAGAGTAATATTGACACTTGATGTTGGGAGTGAGAATACTTCTAGATGTATAATCCAACTTGATACCAGTATCTTGCCTGTCACTAAGCAAGACATATGTACATGTTCCCCCTGTGCCCAGTACAGGTTGAGAAGTAGAGCACGAACCATTGGGTCACTATTACTGTGTTAGTGCTAGACCTCATAGCATGTTCTCTGTAGGATGAGGAGTTCACAGGACTCATGCCCTAAGTCCAAGGGAGCTCACAGGCTGTCATATCAAGTGTGTATGCCTTGTGCAGGGATGGCATGACTGGACAGTACCTTATCCTGGAGGCTGCACAGCTAGCTGTGTGTCAACTGTGATGATGGACAATAAATCACACCCACACTAATGATAATATTGACCTGCCATGGGTGCCCTAAGTTCAAGAGTTACAATACTTAAAGCTGTAATTCTAAGTGTGTTTAAGAGTGGCATTCACTTTCCACACATGCATTACTGTATTGAAACCTTTGCTAGAACAAAGAAGTGCTAAGCAACAACAAAAGCCAACAGAAGAAAGTGAAGAAAAAATGAAAGAAAGAGGCTGAAGCACATTCTGACTGGGGCTACAGAAGCACTGATAGTGAGCTTTGAACTTAAGCCATATCTGTTCATAAAAGAAAAGAAAAAAGTCCCTGGAAATACCTTTCCAATGTTATGCAATACAAGTGCTTATTTCTGTAAAGCTCTACCACCTCAGGTTTAAAGTACAACCACCTGGGTGTTGCTCCAGAGGTCTGTTTCCTCAGGGCAGCTAGCTGAGCCTATGATCACTCTTGCAAACATAAAATAAATACACTTTATGGAAATTCAATGTCCAATTCAAAGTCTACCACTCCCCTTGAGTACAAGAAATGCCAATCAAGTCATTAATCAGGGTGGCACTGCAAGACTAAGTCTTGCCCTTTGCTTGACAACACAGATTAGTGTGAGTGTTTGAAAGTCAAATATTGTACCTGCAGAGGACAAAGTGTAAACTATAATGATTATTCCATGGAAGAGTCTATTATTCCTGCTGAAAGAGTGTAGAAAGGGGAAAAAAATGTCTCCTAGTGAAAAACAACAGAGGTTATTACTTCATCAAGAATATTGCTATATCTATCTATTGCTGGTACTATACAATCCTTTTATCCTAATGCCATAGGTAAAATAACATCCCTTGTGCTTGAATAAATCAGCATTGTTTTGGAACATCTCAGACCAAAAAAATAAAATATCCATCCTTTCTTTTAATCTTGCTTGAGCCTGTTTGCATTAGGAGTATGGTAGTGTGGATCAACACACTCAGTGAAGAGTGTGTGACTCACCACAGAATATTTTAGATTAAAACTTTGTTACTTTGAGGCTCAAAGCTCATCATTTCATCTCTCCTTGTCAACATATTTTCAGACCTAGTTTCTGCAGAAGGCCAGGATTCTTTTTCCCTATTGTCATCCACACAGATTTCAAATGTCTAAAGAGAAATTAGGTGGGGTAAGGCATATTTCCATTTATCTTCAGCTTCACCTAGCAAGGCTGACCAGGCACTTAAGAAAGTTCCCACATGCACCCCATAAGAGGCTGTACATCAAAACTACTTCTTAAGGGAATATCTCCTCTCTTTTCTCTTTTTTTGAAGTCTATGAGTTGAAAATCCTAACTTAGCTCACAATATGAATAGAAATTCGCAGGAGTGTTATTAGCAGAAGTTCTCAAATACATTAATAAAGTAATAAAAAGTACAATAAGGCAAAAGTATTAAGCTAACATGTCAAAATGTGTTGACCTTGCTACTAGGTATACAGCAGCTGAAATTAGTTGCAAGTATGTGCCCCTACAGCTGTAACATTATTCTTTTCTCATCCTTAACCCTGCATCTTTTATATGACTGCATAAATGCCTACTTATGCTGGAAAGATTGCATGTTCATTGCTAATGCCTTCATTTTGCAATTGCATTGGAAGCACCAGTTGCAGGTGGAAGCCATGCAAATATCTGAGTGGAAAAAAACTCCTTTTTATTACTACTTTGCTTACCAAAAATAAATCAAATTACATTTATGCCTCCTAGAATATTAGCAAAGAAGAGCAATGCTCTCTTTTCTTGAATGATAACCCATCCATAGTAAATCTGATACTTAACTACCACACAACAGTTGATGCAGTTTTAAAGTTAATAGTGCAATAAACTCAACAGTGATGCTGCAGATTTTAAATGCCTTCTGGGATATATAAAATATGCAAGTCAGGGTGGGGAGCAGCTGGATGCATAGGAACAGCTGGTCTCATTGGTCTGAGAATACTTTTTTTTTTTTTTAAATGATAAGGGATATGAAATTTCTGGCTTGGATATCACTTTATGTTGTCTGTAAAAGCAATGTCTTCAATTAACTTCCAAGTCAATAATCCTGTCATAATGACATCATCTTTTTAGTTGCTGTTGACATTATCCTCTGCCAAAATACAGTTTAAGAGTGAAATCCCAAGCACCAGATGCCTGAGGGGTCCCACAATATAAACAAATCTAAAATATATATATATATATATATATATACAGCTTAGACACAAAGCTTCAATTATGAAGGCACATTGGCTTGAGCAAAGGATTGTTCTGAAGTGAATGGCAAAATTCTTCATTTAGATGAGGGTTAGAAAAACAGAAAGGTGTACATGTTTGAAGAAAATAGAACTACTACTAACATGCCCTCCTCTCTCCTCCTTGGTTTTTAATCAATCAATCAATCAGTCCAGCAGTATTTCAACAGAAAGGATCAGAGGGGTTGGAACTAGATGATCCTTGAGGTCCCTTCCAACCTTACCATTCTATGATTCTATAATTCTGTAGGACAGCTTCCAAGGCTCAGCACAGTTCAGTCTAGTGACAGTTACAAAAGGGAGAGTTCTTGCAGTCTTTCTAACACCAGTCAGACTTCTCAGGATATCTACCATTGCTGAATTTTGTGAAATTCCTCATTCCTTTCCAGTATGCTACTGTGTCACATCTGTCCTACAATTTATTATGTTAACATTCTGTAAGAAAATAGATTGATGATCTGATAGTATTTTTATGTGACACCGTTCGAACAAATGGGAGGTCACAGCATTGCAAGGTCTAAAACATACTTTGTGTATGTTTGCTCTGATATATTTACACTTTGAATAAAATTCACCTTATGTGGTTGTGCATTACACTAGACACATTGTCATTATAGACACATTGTCATTATAACCACACTGTCACTTGCAAGTAATTATCTAAAGCATTTTTTAAATAGAAATATATAATCAAATGAACATACATTGCTTGTTGGTAGAGTAGCAGTTACGTTACTGGCAATGCTATGATACTTTAACCCATTCTAGGAATGGTAGCAGTGAGGCTCTCTAGTGAGAGTGAGGCTCCATGTGGCTCTGGGCAAGCTGATCTAGTTGAGGATGTCCCTGCTGACTGCAGGGGAGGTTGACCTAGATGACCTTGGAGGTCCGTTCCATCCTGGATCATTCTATGAAGTAGTTGAAACAGAGAAACTCTTGATCCATGTATCAATGGAGGCTCTGTTCCTCTTGTGAATTTGTGTAAGGTATAAAGAGCAGAGATACAAATTATTTTATATAGCCAGAAAAAAAATAATTGAAATGTAGCTAACCCAAAAGTAACATAAGTGTGCTTGTGCTGGAATAAAAGTAATTGGAATCAATTGTGTATTTTAGTATCTCTTCCTTTTCTTGCCTGAACATGTGGGTCCCTCTGCACGGAGAATGAGAGGGAGAAAAAAGGACACATTCTGCAGAAACAGAGCACCTAATCTATTTTGACTGTCACATTGGCTGAGACCAGGGTTAGCCAGCAGCACAAATAGACAAGGACACTCGGAGTGGATAGTAAGGGAACACTGGATACAGAGGAACATCTTATCATAGCCTCGTTCGCTGTGTTCGCGTCCTTACACATGATGAATAAGCACTCAGGAAAAAAACAGCTTCTTGCCCAGTTCTTGCCTGTGCCACCCAAACAGAGAAAAGGCATCCAAGTCCATCCAAGTACTAGCTGATCCCATAAGGCTTTCTGCAGAAGTCATAGCAGTATAATGCAATGAGACCTACTATTCACCTAAGTGTCTAATCTTCCCCTTTTTTTTTGTTTTTAAATTGGTACCAAGTTTTCCATCTGCTTCAAATAAAAGAGCTTGATGAATAAATGATTTACAACCTGCAGGAGGAGGGGAGTTCATATTAAACATTTTGCAGACAGGAGACTTGCAAAAGAGGATATTTTCTCACAGAAAAAGGAAAAAAAAAAAAAAAAGAGCATCTGTGGACCAGTTGGTTTCTTGTTGACTAAGCCAACTGGATATGATACTACTTTTGGCAGCTTCCTTATTCTTGTGTGGGCTTCAATTATACAAAATTCCATAAGATATTTATTATTGAATACAGCTATGTATTGAATAGCATGCATATGATGTTGGCATCAGTTTTCTGAGTTAATTATTTAACATCAAATTAGGTTGAAATCCTGGTGTCTTTTTTTTTTTTTTTTGCATAAACTTGAACAAGCTAATGCTCAGACATTCTTATACCAGAAATAATGTAAAAGTTGAACTGCTTCAAATATTCCTTTTTGCAAGTCATACAAGAATTTTTTTTTTTTTCCTGCAGCCTCATGGATGAAAGTTAAATTTCAAGCAGGGTAAATAAAGAAAAGGATTTGCTATCCCTTACGAATAGGGCAATGCATGAAAAATGGATTTTAGCAAGTGAATTAACTGCTCATGAAGTTGAATAGGGTTTGACAGCTCAGGAAAGTGAAAAGGAAAGCCTTTTCCTGTTCTCAGAGCAAGGGTGAAACAGGAGTCACAGCCTCTGTAGGGACCTCCAGAGTTGTGGCACCTTCTTTCCAACTTATCACATGCAGGAGACTTTATTGCCTCTCATCTGTCACCACAAGATGCTTTTTCTTCTCCTGTGCCCCAGGTTACCAGCACTGAATTGGTCTGTTTAGCTGTGAGTATACTGGAAATAACAATTTAAACACGAAGGAGAAAGCAGCTTAGTAGAATCAGCTCTCTTCTCCGCCTACGTAACTGCTTGCCTTCTAAACAGTTCTGCTGAAGCAGCTGGGCGGACAATGTGCCCGGTGCAGGCAGCAGGAGCACATTACACAGATATTGCTGCTAAACTCTTCATTACCTTAGTCAGGAGAAAGCTTTGGCATTCTTCCTGTTAACTGGAGGACCTCAGCTCTTTAAAATTGCAGCCATTTCTCTGGCAGACAGTCCATCATCTCCTGGAGTTGATTGTCTAGTTATAACTACTTGCTTGGGGATGATGCCCCTAAATTTCTTTTCCCCCAAGCCAGTGATTCAGAATGTGATTTCAGCAGATACAAGTCACAGTTGAACACTCAGAGGTACTGCTTAATCTGGGCAAAGCTGGTCAGAGCTGTGCCAGAACAGGAGTGGATTCAGCTGGAAAAAAAAACCCAAGCAAAAACTGTTTTTTCAGCTGCATCAGGTCCCTGGTTCAGGTCATCATACAGTTCTGCAAACACAAACACCCCTGAGCAGACCTGAGCATGAGACAGCCTTTCCAACACTGCCACCAGAAAGCAGCCTATTAAAATACAGAAGTCTTCAGGTATTAATAGCACTTGGAGATATTCCTGCCCTCTGTACTGCCTTAGGACTGTTACAACTTTGTGGGCAGTTATCCTGTGAACAGGATCAGGGAACTGATGTGGGTTTTTCTCAAGGTTTTGGGGTGGGTTGGTTGGTTTGGATTTGGTTTGACACATTTGCTCTGAAGCACTGGTTATGCAGAGACAACCAGAGAGGTGGCATGCTGTGGCCATTGGAGGAGTCAAGAGTTTTGCCACTGAATGCATTGTGCCATGGCACCACAGCTGTGGTGTGCACATTGCAGCCTGACCTATCCTTACCCATTGAATATTCTTGTTCAGACTAACCTGTGAAGTGACAAATGTTCTTGATAAAAACAGTTCAAATTAAATGGATTCCCAGAGTTAGTTTTTACCTCTTGACTGATGTTAGATGTAACAGTATCAGACAATCTAGGTGAGGAATGGGTGATAAATGACCCCCAAACCTGTCTGTGAGGGCACAGCGAAAGTGCAGAATTCCCCACAGAACAAAATATTAATGTCTCAATGAGTTCCATTTACTTTTCCATTCAATCCTTAACTTCTTTGTCAGCCTGCCAACAAAGTGTAGAGGATCTAAGATAATATTCTTGTGTTTCAAAGGAGACCTTTATTACCACCCTCAGCCAAGTTCATGAGAGATCTGTGCCACAGCTTAGTATTTACAGTAGTGATAAGAACAATCAACCAGAGAAAAGAACGACCAAAAAAACCAAAAAAAACCAAAAAAAAACCCAAACAAAAAACCCTTTCCTAATCTTGATCATGTTTAACTAAAATTCTAATAACTAAGAAAATCTTTTTCTAAGAAGTAAGACTGTTACCTTGTTCTGCTCTCAGATACACTGATCAAACCTAGTGCCCTCCATGTTCTCATCTGAAGAAAGGAAGACAATACAGTAGGACCACAGACATAACTATATTATGCAATCATATCTCCTTAAGTACTGAGAGAGCAGGAAGGTTGCCTTTTCCTCTTGCTGAGGAACACATAGTTTCTACTATGTTTAATAACAGGGCTGCTCTGTACTTCTGAGAGGAAAATCCTACTTAGACAACCTTAAATACCATTAATGACCATGATAAATTTGCCTTTCTTATCTGTTAAATCAGTCTCTGAAAACTTGTTCTTAACTTAGCAGCCAGGGAATATATCTCACAAACTCTATGGAGAAATGTACCTGCACAACTCTGGATTCTGGTTGGCAGTTCTACAAAACTGGTACAGCCACATCACTGAAGTCACCATAGCAGAATAACCTCTGGATGCTCAAGTCCATTCCTGTGTGTTCCAACAGTGGCATACATCACTCAAGTATTTTAAGGCATCAGATTTGCTTTTATGAATTATTCATTTAATGGCTGCATTCAGCACATCTGATTTTTTAGCACAGTATATTAATTTCTAGTTCTGCTGTGTATCTGTCTTTACCTGACTTGTAACAGTGCCACAATCATTGCCATGAAATAGCTACAGTTCAGTGATGATAACTTATACAATTCAATTCCTCCCAAGTATTTTATGAGACCCCTGAAAAGCAACAAGTCCCACAGTGAAGAGAATGACACTCAAGTTATGAATAAAAGTCATACAAAAAGCAGACAAGTCAATGATTCTGAGGAAACCAAACCTCTAATAAGGACAGGGGAAAATTTAATGTGTAGGTAAACAGGAACTTGTTTTAAAACATACTCAGCAGAGCACTGCATGGTAAACCATGCAGTATCTATTCACCTTGCCCTGAAAATGGAAATGCTAAGGAATGAATCAGTGGTCCCAGGAAAGAATGCAAAAGAGCAAGTATTTTAAATCAATGCCTTTCAACAGTATATTCAAGCAGAAATAGATACATTGTGAATCTGCCTAGTGAGAGGTTGGCAGGTAAGAGCTGTGTTTTTAAAGGTATTATCTAGAAATGCAGAAAGGTAAGCACTGGGATTTTCAAACACATCTTCATAAGCACCAGCTTCTTTGTGGGGACTTGAATACTGTGGCTCTGATAGCCTCCTGAAGGCTTTGTGAATACTGTCACAAGAAGCTGGGCTCTACCTTCTGAAAAATATAAGCAAAGCAAAGCATGGAGTTCTCAAGTGTAGCAAAAATGCTAGATCTTAAGTATCTACAAACTGAAGTGATGAAAATAAAACCTTCTAATCTTTGAAGACCCCTAGCACTTAAAGGAAGATAATTTTGACATATGGATGATAGTTTTCCTTTCTATGCCATCTCTAGTGATAAGCTCTCTGCAGCATACCCAAGACTTTTCTGAAGTCTTCATTTCTTCTTAGGCAGAAGTTAAGAAGAAAACCAGTCAGAGAGCAGAGGGGAAAGCTCTACTTTATGCAGAATAACTGTAATCATATCATACAAATTTAGAATTATGAGAAGTGAGATAATGCAAGGAACTCAAATCATTACATAATTACACAGGCATTAGATATACACTAGACTTTTCCAAATGGTAAACCAAGCTCTTGACTCAGTTAAATCAATGCAGGTTCACTAAAGCATTTTGTTATATACTTTTTCATCATTGAGAAGGGAACTTGGAAAAAAAAACCAACAAATAAAATCTGTAGTTGTTCCATAATCCCTCTGAAATACTGTAAAGAACTTTATGCTGGTTTGAGGCTAATTGGAATATTTTAATAGAGAAAATTATATTATAGGCTGTGAAAAGGAAACGATGGTGATGTCTACTTCACTCATAGGCTTGCTGAGATGTTTAGGAATAAGAACTCAAAACAAAGATAAGTCACTTGGGCTTGCAGCAGTCTCTGGGGCACAGCGTCTTGGGCAGTCTAGCTTCTGGATTCTCCTCTCTGCTGAGTAACTTTTCTTCTACCCTCCCTGGCCAATCCTCAAAATTCTCCTTGTGAGTAAGGCAAACCTTGGGGTAAGGTATAGGGGTGGGGAGAAGGTGGAAGGGTGGTTGGGAGCCCCTCCTGGGGTCTCTGATTTCTGGGAGGGGTGTTGTGTTTCTGTGTTACCTGTAACTTGTATATTTCTGTAAATATTCCTGTATATAGTGTATATCTCTGCTTGTACATTGTGCTAAGCTGTAAACAGAGCTTCATCTCTCCACTTCCAGCCGGCTGAGTTCTAGTCTGGGTCATTTTACAAAGTGTGGGGGGGCAGGGAACTCCCAAACCATCACAAACTTTTATAAAATGAGACTAAGGTCTTCCCTTGAATATCTGGCTTGAGTAGAGCCAGATACCTTTCAAAGAAGAAATCATGCAGAAATTATCTAGGCTCCAACTGTTCATGAAGACAGCTCATGTCTCATAAAATCCCCTCCACCCAAATAAGCACGCTTCAGGATTTCGTTACTGCCTGTCAATCCAATGCATGCTATGTAAACTTCCCTTGCACAGATTTGACATGTTCACTCTTTTACAGAGCTAATTTAAACCCATGCCTGCTCTACAGATTTTCCAGCAGGACAGTCAATAATCTGCTAACTTGATATCTTGCTTTACAATTTATCACTAAAAAGACAATGAAGTTAAACGCAGCAGAAGGATGCAGAAAGTCTCAGCAATTGTGGTTCATTGACAGTTTGCTCTGCAGGCCAAACTAAAGATTTAGAGTTAGTCAAGTTATTGTTCTTTTATATCCCTAGAAAAGTCTACTAAATTATCCATATTTTGACACCTGTAACTCAAGTACAAGGGAGAGACAGCTAATGAATGAAAACAGATTTTTTCCTTCTGGCTTTCTTGGAGCTCGTCTGTCACTAAAGAAGTTACCAGGGCTTTTTTTTTTTAGTGTATTAAGTGAAAACCTCACACAAAAGAAATGGCATCTTCCTTCTTCATTTCATACTTCAAAACAAAGCCAAAAGAATATGCAGGAGTTGTTACTGTCTCAAATGCCAATTTGCAGGCAAGCAATTCAGCTTGTCAGCAGGACAAAGCAGGTAACTGCAGATAGGTTTGAGAGGTGGACCATAAGAACATCACCAATCCTTTGAAAGACATCTACTAAATATCTCCTAGCAACTTTTTAACTTCTTTGGATGATGTCTGAAAAAAAGCTTGTTTAGATGCTAGTTTGAAAAGCAGAAGCAAACACAGCCACTGCCCTCTATGGAATGAAAAGTGTCTGAAGGACTGTGTTGATCTGAGAGGTCTCTTGCATGATGGACACAGTGAACACAGACTTCCATAAACTGCAGAGCAAAGCCATGAATATACTCAGATGCCAGTTGTAGCTCAGATAAGAGGACATACTAGAGCTGCTAAGCATTTTTGCTCCTTTTTTTAATTATATGATTCATATAGGTGTTCATGGAAGAAAGAGAACCAGTTGTCTATAATATGTCCAGTAGAATACTGTGGGGTCACTATTTTGCCTCAATTTGGTCTATATCAAGAAGTGTCCTCAAAAGGAAACTCTCCTGACACGTGTTACCATCAAATGTTAGTTAGCTCAAGGGGAAAGGGTGAAAGTTAACATAAATTTCAGATCTAGTCATTAGTAGCTAATAATTAATATTATAGTTATTAATAGTTATAGTAGCTATTTGGGGCTGAACTAGATAACCTCTAGAGGTCCCTTCCAGCCCGGACCATTCTATGATCCTGGGTAGGCACAATCCCAAGCACAAATCCAAGCTGGGTGGTGAATGGCTGAGAGCAGCGCTAAGGAAAAGGACCTGGGGGTCTGGGGTGATGAAAAGCTCAACATGAGCCTGCAGTGTGAGTGCAGCCCAGACAGCAACCGAGTCCTGGGCTGCATCAAGAGCAGTGTGGCCAGCAGGGCAAGGAAGGGGATTCTCCCCCTTTACTCTGCTCTCCTCAGACCCCACCTGGAGTCCTGTGTGCAGTTCTGGAGCCCCCAGCACAGGAAGGACATGGAAGTGTTGGAGCGGGTCCAGAGGAGGCCACCAAGATGCTCAGAGGGCTACAGCAGCTCTGCTCTGAGGACAGACTGAAAGATTTGGGGCTCTGCAGCCTGGAGAAGAGAAGGCTTCCAGGAGACCTTAGAGTAGCTTTCCAGTATCTGAAGGCTGGGGAGGGACTATTGGCAAGGTCTTGTAATGACAAGACAAGGGGCAATGGGTTTAAACTGGCAGAGGGAAGATTTAGACTGGATGTTAGGGAGGAAGTTCTTTGCAGTGAGGGTGGTGAGACACTGGCACAGGTTGCCCAGGGAGGTTGTGGATGCTCCTTGCCTGGAGGTGTTCAAGGCCAGGTTGGATGAGGCCTTGAGTGACCTGTACTAGTGGGAGGTGTCTCTGCCTGTGGCAGGAGGTTGGAACTAGATGATCTTTGAGGTCCCTTCCAACCTTACCACTCTATGATTCTATGATCCCACAACAACCCGACATTTTAAGTCATTCCTTTCAGGACATGGTTGTATTTAGTGCATACAGAGTTTTTCTCTGAAAATCATGGAATTATGGTCTCACTGGGACATGATGGTGCTGTTCTTACTGAGTGCATGCTCAGGCCACTTGTCTTGACTGGAGAAAGAAATAAAAAGTTTCAGGAAAGCAAAATGTAGGTTTAGGTGAGCTTTGATTTAAGGACAAAAGGGACCATACTGCCCTGCTTCTGTAGAAATCATGAGAAGAATATAGCAGGCAAGAAGAAAAAGGTGCTGCAGCAGTGAGGTCAATTATTATTTTCATTGGATTTATAGATTTAGCTAAGTTAAGTTAAAGAAAGCACTACATCCTTTTCTAATAAAGCCAAAGTAAGCAAACAAATACATAAAATACAGCAAAATACAATGTTTGCAGATAAAATGATAAGCTGCTGCAAGGATCAAGCTTTCCAATATTTTTGAAGTGCTTGTATTGGTATCTCATTTGCAGGAGGTGACAGCATTCCTTTAAATCATTGAGAGTAATTGAACAGATCTGGCTGTAGAATGTTTGCTATCCTGAGGATTAAATATAGGAAGTGTAAGTTGCCATTCTACAGTTAATGGTCCCATAAAATACACAAAGTCCTATTCTCCTTGACTTTTGTAGCAAGCATCAGAATGAAAATTAATTTTTCACCTAAATAAACTGGCATCAAATCATTTGCAAGCTCATATACTTCCTGGGAAGATGTCCCTCAATGTCTATGATTCCATGAGTCTATGTCTTTGGCCAAAAAGCAAGCAATGCAGTGTCTCACACCTTACACAGTACTGCTTGCAAAAGTTGTGTTCCATTGCTTTTCTCCCTGATTGGATGTAAAAACACATCCAGGATTTAAACATCTGAAAGCCCTTGACAACATTACTTCAGATGGCCCAAGCAGCTTTTCTCCAGATCTTGTAAATTAGAGCCCTTAAATCTAACATTATCACCATTCCAATTTGAAGCCAGCTCCTAGTGCCTTTCAAATCAGTGGGTTTCGAAGCACTGTAGCTGGAGCTAAAGAGCCCAGGTGAGCTGCTTGCTAGAGATATAAAAAAACTACTCCACTCAAATGCTAAACCTTTCTCTGTTCTGAAATCCTCAAATATTCTACACTTTGCCTATAATGCCTACAGTTTCAAGGACACTGGAATGGTTTTGAAGAACAGAGAGACTTGGATAACACTTTTTAAGCAAAAAGAATATTGGCTCGGTAGAATTTTATTCTATTCTATTTTATCCTGCCTATACTTTTCTGAATGTAGCAACCTAGTTCACCATTTATTGCCTCAGCTCAAAATTAAGGGAGCCAAAAAAGCCACAAGTGCTCACCTAAAGGCATTTGCACCTCCCAGAAGCTGATCAGCAATAAATACAATAAACATTGTAAACAGAGTTCAAAGTTAATCCCTTATGCACTCGCAAATCCAAAGCAGAAAAGGATGAAGAACAGCTTTTCAAGAGCCTCTCTTTTACTGGATAAAGTATAGCTAAAAATAAAATGAATAGGTAATAAAGACTAAACTACATAAAGTTTTTGTATTCTGTGTTACTCAACACCACTAACTTCTGTACAAGGTAGCCCTGGACAAAACAGGCACAGTCTATCATCATCTTGCTGGTCCTCAGCCTGCCATTCTGAGTCTGAATGCTAGAAGAATCAACATTTATATGTGTTGTTTGGAGGTTTTTTTTAAATGAAATGCTAAAGAATAATGACTGTCAGTATCACAGCTAACAGATATCTGAAACACTCTTTCATTTGGATCTTCCTGAATATGCGAAGTTCCTAGGCCTTTATCCCATCTGTCTTGAGTGGGATTCCACAGCTCAACCTCACTCAGGCTTGATGTGAGCCCCAGTAAGATGTTGGTTGTAACTATTTTCTCGAATGTATCTACAGGGTTATTAGCTATATGACACAGTGATTACACCTGCAAGACAAAAAGCCAAACATAAATTCCTGAAAGGCAGCAACACCTAGAGGACTATGTGAGAGCATTGATTTTCCCCTCAACTGAGCTAACCTCATTCCTGGAGGTAAAGCAAAATAAAAGCAAAAAACAAAAAAGACAACACCCAACAACATCACTATACATGATGTTTCCCTGTGTCTCTTGCAGTCTGACTGTCAGCTTCCCATTGATTCACCCCTTACAGCCTTTCCTAATCTATTCATGCCCCCTCCCATTTTCTAGTCTTTGAAGTCTCTGCTTCACTAGGCATAGCCTTAGGAAGAGTACCCCATTCCAGCCTACACGGAGCCAGTTTGTCTCCCAACAGCCCAGCAGCAACTCATATCTAAAATTCTTTGAAGTTATATACCTTAGGCTGCCTTATCTGTGTCATTGTTCTACCTACTGACTCCTTTAACAACCTTGTTGTCATTTCTCCCGATTTAACTCTGCGCATTCAAGCTGTCAACACAACAGAACTGATAGGTAGTCAATTCTGGTTTCATAACAAATTCTCAATTCCCAGCTTTGTAGCCTGGATAGGAGAAAATTCATTCTATAAATGTCAATTCATGTGGTTTTTTTTTCTTTATTCTAAGTAGCTACTTAAATTGTAAACAGATTAATCAGAAAAAACAACAAAAAAAAAAAAACAAAAAAAAAAAAACAAACAAACCCCACCTGTTTTAAATACAAAATGCTTGGGGACCCAAATTTATTGACACCAAGAAGATGCTTATTGCCCTTGATGTCTTCTGGAAGCTGTGAAAAGCCAGGCTTACTGAGGAGGTACAGGCTTGCCTCACTTCCCTGAGAGGAACCTACACCAGAATTTGGGCCACTATAGTCTTTGTCTAATGCTTGAGACCTTAGATCTTTCAGAGCAGCTGCCACATGCTGTTAGTAGAAAGTTGCTTAAAGCACCCAGAAGAGAAAAACTACTCTATGGAGTGCTCACTTCTGTGACTCTAGGGGTAGTCCTTCCAGCTCTCCTAGAAGCAGAACCCAGCATCTCCTCCTGAGGACAAGGGCATATGTTTCACACAACTGTGTAACAAAGCTGTGGTGGATTACATTAACTTCGTACAGCTTCAAATGGTTGTGGCTGTGTTATGTCAGAGTCCCTTTCCAGCCAATGGAAAGGATGAAATATCAGGAGGGGCTGGCTGACCTGACATTCTTTAGACACTTACTCTTGCATAAAGAATAAATGCACAAAATTCACTTTATGAATTGCACTTGAACTATATAATAATAATAATAAGAAGAACAACAACAACCACCACCACCAAAAAAACCCAAACCAAAAAAACTACATAAATGCTTCTCAGTTTAAGCAGTTACTGAGTGAGAACTTAAGTCATGACTTAAATATAGTGTCAGATACCTACTAGTGCCCACATTGTTTCCCAGTGTCAAACCAACATTGCAAATCCAAGATTTACAAAGTTTTTGGAAGCTTAACTATAAAACCAAAGTCTACACATCCTTTAGAATAAATTCTACAGTATACATCTCCAGACATTTCTTCTGGCTTAATTCACATAAAACTATTACATGAAAATGGTGAGACTTGATGTGAATCAAATTATTAAACAGAAATATTTTCACTTGTTTTAGTATTTACTTGATTATAGAACTGTAAAAGGTGAAAGGTATCTGTAAGAGCATTGATAAACCCAGAATTTGAATCACATTTTCAACAAACTTAATATTACATTTGAGCATTGAACAAATTTAGGTCATGCAGCAAATTTTGGCATGGAATTTTTCAGATGTTTATTGTACTATCTCAACATGGCAATCTATGCTGGTAAGAATGCAAGGTTAATTTTCCTTCTGATATGTAACCTAACCAAGTCAGGGAAGGAAAACAAAAATAAATCCAATAAAATCAAATGATCAAATATAAAACTCAATATACATAAAAGAGGGAAACTCAATTTCTAATTTCTAGGAAAAAATATCATAGAATCATAAAATGGTAAGGTTGGAAGGGACCTCAAAGATCATCTAGTTCCAAACCCCCTGCCATAGGCAGGGACACCTCCCACTAGTACAGGTTACTCAAGGCTTCATCCAACCTGGCTTTGAACACCTCCAGGGAGGCAGCAGCCACAACCTCCCTGGGCAACCTGTACAGTGAGGGCGGTGAGATGCTGGCAAAGAGCTTCCTCCTAACATCCAGTCTAAACCTCCCCTCTGCCAGTTTAAACCCAATGCCCCTTGTCCTGTCATTGCAAGACCTTGTCAATAGTCCCTCCCCAGCCTTCCTGTAGGCCCCCTTCAGATACTGGAAGGCTACTCTAAGGTCTCCTGGAAGCCTTCTCTTCTCCAGGCTGCAGAGCCCCAACTCTTGTAGCCTGTCCTCATAGGAAAGCTGCTCCAGCCCTCTGAGCATCTTCGTGGCCCTCCTTGATATAATAAAATCAGGTAGGTATTGCCTAAGAAGCTATTTAGCAGAGCTCTTTTCAGTTTATTTTTGATACAAAATGAGAAGAAAAAAAAATCAAAAAAAAGAAAAAAAAAACCTCCACAGACTTTGTTTATATCCCTCCATCGGTCACACTTCACAAATAAATGAGACTGGCAAAACTCTTTTGCCTTCCAAGAAAGAAACACCCCCCCCCCCCCCTTGATTATTGGCATTTCAGCGCAATTACAAAATTCAGGTTTAAAAATTAGACTGCATGATAAAAAGCACATTCTTCATAAATATTTAACCTTCTCCAGCATGACAGTAATTATAATGTGGAGCTCAGTAGCTGCATATTCCATTTAAAAGATCTGTCATGCCTCCCATTCGAAATGCTTCTTTTCAAAGGTTTGCAATGCCAAGATAAAAAGAAAACTCCCCCAAGGTGGAAACTTGGAATAAAGTCTCAGCTTCTAAAAATTATTATTAATGGTAGATTCTGAGGATGAGAGATACTGCTTGAATTATAGCTGAGGTTTTACAACCACTGCTTTCTTTTCCTGAGCAAAATATTTAATAACATTGGGCAGTAATTCAATTTCTACATCCTGAAAATGTTTGGGGGGGGAATGGGAAAATATTTGCAAAATTGAAACGCTGATTTTCATGCAACATTTTTCACTTTTGCAGTGTCCTTTGATCCTACTGATAGCATTTCATCATTTAAAAGAATACTTGAAGTAAAGAGAAAGTATTTTGTGTTGAATACAATTGAAATGAAGTATTTATGTTCCAGAAGTTTCAGATAACTCCCCTATTTTCAGTCAGCTTTAGGTAGGCATAAATGCATTTCCATAAGTAAAACCATGTTTCCATATTACAGAAAGCGAGTGAGTAACTTTGGAGAAGGTTTCTGTAATGCTCAACTAGAAATTCAAAGTTGTTTGAGTAGGGGAAGCTAATTCATCTATTTGAAATCTGATGGTCTGGGGGTGGGGATAAGGTGGGAGAAGGAAAAGTGCTAAGCCCTGGCTATGCTCATTAGCTAATTGGAGATAAGTGTTGTCAGGAGAGGGTGATATTTGTGGCTCTGCTGGCACCCAGGCATTTGACCTAGGTTTTCACTTCTGATAGAAGCAGGATGTGCAAGTCACTTGCCAGAGTAGTCTTTTGCTACTCAGCAGGTGCAGTCAGAGCACCTTAGGAACAATCAAGACTTGCCCCTTTCTTGCAAGGAAAGAGCAGAAGCAGCTCCCAGGAGCTATTCTCCCATTCTCTGCCCACTCAGTGTGGATAAGAAACTAGGCTAGTTTGTGTGTAGGTGGCTGAGGGGAGGAGGTAAATAAAGACACATATGTTTATATGGCACTTCAGCTCTACTGGAAGTTAGTGAAGTTTGAAGCCCAGCTGCTGCTTGTGCAGCTTTGAAAAGCTTCTTCTCTGTCCTTAGAGCTGAACTGTTATTAGAGAAAAAATTCCTCTCCAGCTTCATGCTGTATCAGTGGAGAGCAACTGACAATATCTCTGTAAGATGCTGCATACTCTTTCAGATCAGTCAAAGAAATGCAGTCAGAACTGGAGTTTCACTTCAGATTCTCCTGAGCACTGAAAGATCTAATGAGAAGTTCTACTTTCATCTTGCAGGCTTTTTCTGAAAAATTAAGAGCTTATCTCTTTCTTGGGCATTCATAATGGCTTTAGCCCTAATTACCTGTATGTTATCATGGGCTACTTTTACTCATTTACATTGCTTTGCATTTATGACTGAATTTCACTGCACTTTTGTCACTCTACCAGGCAGCATGAGGATTTTCTTCAGCTCTTGGTAATCAGCTTCAGATTTGTCTGTGTAAAATAATTTTGAATCACATGCAAGCTTTGCTATTTGCCCATTCATTCTTTATGCAGACATTTTAAAATATGCTACACAGTACTTGGATCTCACTTCTAACTTCTATTGTCATAACCAAGCATATACTCATACCCTTTGTTTCACCTGTTAAACAACTGATGGCCTATGAGGGGCCTTTTTTTTTTTTTCCTTTTCTTCCTGAGAGAGCTTCATTTCTTCAACATATTAGCTTGGCCATCTCTACTGATATGCTATTGACTTTAGAAGACCCTAGCAGATGTGTGAAATGGGAGTTGTCCCAATAGAGAGATATTGCTTCAGGTAACAGGCAACAATTTCTCTACTAACTTCTCTAAATTTACTAAATTCCAGAGACAGAAAGAACAGCAAAAGTAAGAAGTGAATTTCCATGCCTGTGTCCACCTCCTATTTGAACCTCCTGTCCTTACCTCTGCATGGCAGACTATTCTCCCTTCAGGATTTTCTCCATTATCCTTATATAGTATGTGTCAATAAAATTGGTTACAGGCCTTTACTACATATTGGATGATTAAATGATCTAAAATTTCTCTCCCCTTGGAAATGTGGTTTTCTATCATGCTTTTTAAACTCAGCATCTTTTCATTAAGCAGGTGACAATTCAGTGCCCTACATAACAATGTCCCAGCCAAGCCCTTGTGAAGCTTCTGTTCACCACTCCTTTTAGAAAACTGCTTATATTAGCACCATCACTATAATTAGTCAGCTATTAACTTGCTGAAAAAGTTTCAAAGAACTACAAGAATTTGGCAGATAAAATGGGATTTCCTAATTAAACTTAAGTAACAAAGGCAGAAGGTGTCCCTGCTTAGATAGCAAACAAAATAATATATTCTTCATTAATTTAAAGCTATATAATAAATAAAAAAAATACACCTTTGATAATCAGTGAAATGCCTGACCTATTTAAAGCAAACACTTCCACCTGGGTATGCATAAGCAGAGGAAAGATTTAGTTCTTATCAACAAGCTATTCTGAATCATTGTGGCAATGATGGATGGAGAAAGGTAGAAGGAAGTGGACAGAAATGGAAATAGCCTCAATGACTAGATGCAATTCTAGGTGAAAGATATTCCTGAAAAGATCCACATAGCAAAATAATAGCTAGATATAAATTTCTAATCATGCAGCAAGAAAGTAGAGATTGTGGTGCTGGTGAGATTCCTGAAACAGAACCAGAGAGAGGAAAAATAAAGAAAATGGGAAATTTGAATAAGAGCACAGAAGATTGAGCAGTTGAAATAGAGATGTAAGGAGGAAAGCTGGAAAAAGCTGACACAAAAGAGGAGAGAAAGAGACATCCTCTCCTTTCTAAAACACTTGCTGATTTGTTTCAGAAATTGTAACAGGCTAGAATAGAAATGGGAGGTTGTACTTAGGGGTGAGAGCCACAGAAAAGGATATGAGATAAGAGCTCTAGTGTTAGAATACAAAGCATCTCAGCCCAAGTCTATAAAACTTCACAAATGAGATTTCCAACTCTGCATAACCAATGCCTGTGCCAAAAGAAAAATGAAAGGTTGAGTCCTCTGTTATCAGGAAATAATTTAGTGCCATTGACTTCAAATAGAGATGGAGCAATTAACACCAGCACAGAACCTGGCCTAATCCATTAGTTTCCATACTAACAAGGGGGAGCACAATTCCCTGTTAATTTGTGATAAACCTAAAATAACTCTGCCTCTTGCAGCTCAGAAAGTGGAAGATGAAACAAGCCCTGCAGAGCAGTCAGAGGAAGTTCATTTCATGAGAAAGAACTCTTCATTCTTTTTGCAAAAGCAGTACCACTGCTAATCACCTCTCTGATTTTACATGTGCACAGCACTTCAAGATACTCTTCAACTCTCAGCTAAATCCCACTGGATGAATGCTCATGGTGACTGATGCAGTGGGTCCTGGTACCCAGATTTAAACTCTGTTGAAGCCTGAAACTGACCATACGTTAGAAGTTCTGTCCAGAAGTTTTGCTTCTTTCCATCTGGTTTGGCCAAAGGAGAAACTCTGTCTGTCCCTGCAAAGGACTGGAAGAGTTGAGCTGAGTTGGAAGCTCTGCCCACCCCACTGACAGAACACAGCTTGTAAGGATTTTCCCATTCCTTGTAGATATCTGAAAGTTTTTCCACTGGACTGTTATGCCACTGTAGAAGTGTTCTACATGAACAAGATGTGATGAGCCATTTGATGGAAGCAGATAGGTTTCCTACAGTGGGTAGCACATTTACTGGCAGGTCACCCAGCCTCTCAGCAGTCTTTAAGACAAGCTAAACATAGCCATGATTTTTGCAAAAAAGCCACATGTGGTAGGGCTCTGGGGCTCCCTAACAGAGAGGTAGAATCCGTGAATTAATCCAAGACTGCTATGCTGGCTGGATGTGGCCAGAGATACCCAAATTTAACACCCACATAAAAGAGCAGGCACAAGATTGTTTATAGTGATGATGCTGCATGGATATTTTAGTCAGAATTTTGAAGATCATAGAATCATAGAATGATTTAGGTTGGAAGGGACCTCAAAGATCATCTAGATCCAACCCTCTGCCATAGGCAGGGACACCTCCCACTAGTACAGGTCACTCAAGGCCTCATCCAACCTGGCCTTGAACACCTCCAGGGAGGG
>WBNM01044851.1:6628-40060 GCA_013399055.1 Ramphastos sulfuratus | reverse complement strand
AGGCGGTTGCGAGGGAAGAAGGCGGTCGGCGGTTGCGAGGGGAGAAGGCGGTTGGCGGTTGCGAGGGGAGAAGGCGGTCGTGAGGGACAGGGCTGCCCCCAAGGCCCACAGAGCAACACAGTTCCCTGCATGGAGAGCAAAGCAAAGCCTGAGTGAGTGGCCAGCAGAAAGCTCCACTGGGCAGTTTGCAGCCACTCTGCTCCCAGCCTGGAGCCGTCATGGGGGTGTTGTGACCCAAGTGCAGGGCCCAGCTCTTGGCTTTGTTCAACCTCATTCTGTTGGCCTCAGCCATCAATCCAGCCTGGCTGGATCCCTCTGCAGAGCCTTCCTGCCCTCCAGCAAGATCCATACATCTTTCTGCACTGCTGCAGCTGTGACATTGTGTTGTTAGCAAACCAGCCCCCACCTGCTCCACCTGGTTCTCTTAATCTTGCCTGTATAAGCTGAACCTGCTGAAACAAAGGATCTCTCCTGATGGACCAAGTTTTGCCTGACTTAACACCTAAAGCCTGAGAGAGAATTTAATGGGAGGAAGGAATGAGGGAGGGATTTAGCTGCAGGACAATGTTATGTTTGCAAGAGCAAATGGAGGAAATGCCTGTCTAGGAATCAGGGGATTGATTCTGCCAGTTGATTTAAGTACTGGAGCCAAGATGGTCAATTCATTCAGAAGAGTGAGCTGAGCTGTCCCTGGAAGGGAAGAGGTGTGATGGACTGACTAGAGCAGATAGAGATGGCAGCCAGGGACCACCAATCATCTCCTATCCAAGTGAATTAGTCAAGGCTACTTCCTGCAGCCCAACTGCTAACCCCCTCTGTGCAGGAACACTGCACAGCACAGCTCTTGTGCTGCCACCACTGGCACTGTGTAAGACTCAGTCATAGAATCATAGAATGGGAAGGTCGGAAGGGACCTCAAAGATCATCCAGTTCCAACCCCCTGCCATAGGCAGGGACACCTCCCACTAGGACAGGTCACTCAAGGCCTCATCCAACCTGACCTCGAACACCTCCAGGGAGGTTGTGGAGCACAGAATCACCCAACGTGATCAAAGATCACAACCTCCCTGGGAAACCTGTGCCAGTGTCTCACCACCCTCAACCTGTGCCAGTCTCTCACCACCCTCACTGCAAACAACTTCCTCCTAACATCCACTTTCAATCTCCCCTCTGCCACTTCAAACCCATTCCTCCTCCTCCTCTCATTCCCAGATCTTGTCAATAGTCCCTCCCCAGCCTTCCTGCAGCCCCCTTCAGATCCTGCAAGGCCACTCCAAGCTCTCCTGGAAGCCTTCTCCTCTCCAGGCTGCAGAGCCCCAACTCTCTCAGCCTGTCCTCACAGCAGAGCTGCTGCAGCCCTCTCAGCATCTTGGTGGCCTCCTCTGGACTGGCTCCAACACTTCCATGTCCTTCCTGTGCTGGGGGCTCCAGAACTGCACACAGGACTGCAGCTGGGGTCTGAGGAGAGCAGAGCAAAGGGGCAGAATCCCCTCCCTTGCCCTGCTGCCCACACTGCTCTTGCAGCAGCCCAGGACTCTGTTGCTGTCTGGGCTGCACTCACACTGCAGGCTCCTGTCACACTGGTGAGGAATGGAGGCACAGCCAAGCCAAAGAAATGCTTCTCTTGCCCTTATTCATAGACTCCTTTAGGTTGGATCATTGAGTCCAACCATTAACCCTACCCTACCAAGTCCACCACTAAGCCATATGCCCAAGCACCACATCTAGATGGCTTTTAAACACCTCCAGGGACATTCACTCACTGTCTGCAGGACAGTGCTGTAGCATCTAGCAGAAGATGCTCCCCCAGAGAAGAGCTGTTCATGACTGCTTTGTGACTCCAGCACTAAGGTTACCTTTCAGATGACTCTTTCAGTGCCTTCAGCTCAGCTGCCTGCCTCTCTCTGGCCAGCTCTGTTATCCTGCTGACTTGCTGTTCAGGGGATGAAAACAAGATCAAAACCAAGTAAACCAGGGTGAGACCCACCACACCACCAGATTCAGCTTTATCCCTCCCTGCACTGAATTTTAGTTAGTGCACTGGCTCCCTCGAGGCTCCAAAGCCACTCTGACCCCTCACACACCTCCAGGCTATCTTTATTTTCAGCTGCCAACATCTGTGTGCAGCAGGCAGCACAGATTCATAGAACCAAAGAACTACTGAGGTTGGAAGAGACCTTTGAGATCAAGTCCAACCACTTGCCTGGAGCTCACAATCCCATCACTGCTGCTAAGCCACTGCCACTAAACCATGCCCCTCAGCACCATATCCATGTGTCCTTCAAACACCTTTAGGGATATGGTGACACTACCAGCTCCCTGGGCAGCCTGTCCCA
Source organism: Ramphastos sulfuratus (assembly GCA_013399055.1). Taxonomy (NCBI): domain Eukaryota; kingdom Metazoa; phylum Chordata; class Aves; order Piciformes; family Ramphastidae; genus Ramphastos; species Ramphastos sulfuratus. Next base: position 37,724 of record WBNM01044851.1, on the reverse strand, counting down.
GTGCCTGAGAGCTCTTTCTGGGGAGAACCTGTTCCTCATGTCCAGCTTGAACCTCCCTTTGCACAACTTGAGGCTGTTTCTTCTTGTCCTGTCACTCGTTGCGTATCAGAAGAGATTGACCCCAACCTCCTTTCAGGAAGTTGTGGAGAGCCACTCAACCTCCTCTTCTCCAGGCTGAACAGCCCCAGGTCATGGAATGGTCAGGTTGGAAGTGACCTCAAAGATCATCCAGTTCCAACCCACCTTTCACTAGTACAAGTCACTCAAGGCCTCATTCAACCTGGCCTTGAACACCTCCAGGGAGGTTGTGGAGCACAGAATCACCCAACGTGATCAAAGATCAAAGATCATGTTGGGTGATTCTATGCTCCACAACCTCCCTGGGCAACCTGTGCCAGTGTCTCACCATCCTCAGTCCCTCAGCTGCTCCTCATCAGATCTGTTCTCCAGCCCCTACACTACCCTTGCTGCCCTTACCTCTGTGGCATGCTGCTCCTTCTTCCTTCGAATGCCGTCGTGGTGTTCCTCCCCGAGGAGGATCAGCTCCATCTCCAGCCTCTCTCTCAGTTCCAGCACTTGGCTGTCCATGCTTTCTCCCATCTCTACAGGATGTGCACAGGTACCAACATCACCTGTTGTCAAACTCCTGCAGAACAGATACAGAAGCTGTGGCCAGGTTGCCCAGGGAAGTTGTGGCTGCTCCCTCCCTGGAGGTGTTCAAGGCCAGGTTGGATGAGGCCTTGAGTGACCTGTACTAGTGGGAGGTGCAGGGGGTTGCAACTAGATGATCCTTGAGGTCACTTCCAACCTTACCATTCTATGATTCTATGATTCTAGAGAGGCTGACACAATCCTGACCTTCCTACCCACCCTCAGTGGGCACATCCAACGCTGTAAACCCAGGGGGGTGTGGATGCCCACTCAGAGAAGGGGAGCCCATGTTTCTCTTGGGCAGCCCTCTGTGCTGGTTTGAGGAGCTGACCTGCAGGCCTTACCTCTTCTTCAGGGTTTTCCTAGAGTGCATCATCCTTTTCTTGCCTCCAGAGCAGACAGGCTCCAAAAAGAGCACAGAATACTTCTGCAGCAGCTCCTCCCTCCGCTTACTTCCTTTCCTCTCCAGTTCCCTCAGTTCCTTCTCCTGCCTCTTCAGCAGCTTCAGAAAGTGCTTCATCTGCTGCAGCTCTGCCAGGGTGGCTGTCTGAGGCTCTAAAACACAAAAGAGGCTGTTTTCTCCCACCCAGCATTTCTCAACCTGTTCTGATGCCTGTTTTGGGTTAGGCAGGGTTCTGCAGCACTTCATTCTGCTCCTCCTCCTTCTCAGCACTGCATGTGGGGGATCCATGGCATGGGAATGGGCAGAAGTCAGGGCTTCAGGTTGCACCAGGGGAGGTCCAGGTTAGATCTCAGGAAAAAAATTCTTCCCAGAAAGGCTTCTTCTGCTTGGAACAGTCTGCCCAGGGAGCTGGTGGACTTAGCATCCCTGGAGGGGTTTAAAAGCTGTGTGGATGTGTTTCAGAGGCAGTGGCTCAGCAGAAGTGGTGAGACTGTGAGCTCTAGGTGAATGGGTGAACTTGATCTCAAAGGTCACTTCCAATCCCAACAGTTCTGTGGCTCTATGATTCCAGGGCAAGAATTGCTGCCTGTGGACTCCCAGGTCCTTTTCCTCAGAGCTGCTCTGACAGACCAGCCCCCAGCTGATCCCTGGGGCTGTTCTTGCCCAGATGCCTCTGGTGCATTTCATTAGGTTACAAACCTGGCTAGAGCAGAACTCAGGTGACAGCCTCCAGCCTCCCACCCTGCTTTAAAGTTGGCTTGCTGCAGTGCTAAAGCTGGGGCAGTCCAAAGATCTTCTGACCTGTGCAGGTGACAGTGGCTCAGCTTGTGTAAAGCATTGACCACAGTGACCCCAAGCCTCTTCTCTCCTCCTGATCTGCTGTGAGCTCAGTCCCAGCCTGAAAGCTCACCACACCCCATGGCAGTGGTCAAAATAAGCTGATGGTGCTACAGGCAGGGAAATGGAGTCCCTGAGCACAAAGTTCCTCATAGTTTGTCTTTAGTGCTGGCTACAACAGGTAGAGCTGGGCTAGGGCCTTTTAAATTCACCTCTATCCCAGTCAGAAACCAGGCAGAGAGGGAACATGACTGGAAGGGCCTCAACCCACGTGAAGAGCACGAGGTGTTACCTGCTATCTGTGTCACTTCTCTCACGTTTTCATCCTTGGCAAATGCTGCTGCTCCTGAAATCACAAAAATGGAGCCTGTTCATGTTCTGTCTTGGATCTTTGGGTTGAAAACAGCCAGCAGAGAGCTCATCAAGAACAGGGTGTGAATAAAGGTGTGAACACAAAGGAATTCAGGAAGCTGCTGAGATGCTCAAGTGCTTGGGAGCTTAACAGGGACAAGAGAAAGGGAACAGGGTTCTCTGCCTTGCCAGGCAAAAAAGGCATCTGCTCTCTACCAGCTTGATATTGCTGGGGCTGATCTGGCACCCAGAGACTTGTTTTGATTAGCTGAGAAGGATGTTCTGGTCTGAAATGTGAGAAACTGCTTGTTTGGATACCAACATATTTGCAAGGGCATTACTCAGGCTGACACAAGTTAATAAGGAAGAAATGCTGATTAGCTGCTGATCACTGTAAAACACAACAGAAGAGAATGAGATCATCTGAGAACCTGGCCTGAAATTACTCTATCAATGAGCTGGCATTGGAAGCATGTCTGAGGAAGATGAGGGAGGATGTGCATGCATCCTCACTGGGGGTGTTCAAGGCCAGGCTGGATGGGGCCTTGAGCAACCTGCTGTAGTGGAAAGTGTCTCTGCCCACACCACCTTCAAGGTCCTTTCTATGAATCCATGAACAACCTTCATCCATGAACAACCTGGCACTTACACCAGTACTACACCTTTAACATTTGTGTTCTATCTTGTAAGGCCAAGAAGGTGCCAGCATGAAAGGAACAAATCTATTTTCAGGACAAACTTTCTCTGCTAGAGCTTCTCTAACCTGGCAGTCAATGCTGGCTCTGTGATTTGATGTCTATCAGACCTGGTGCTGAAGGATGCAGCTTATTGGCTGTGGCTTAGCAGCAGTGGTGGGACTGAGCTGAATTCACTGAGGTGAATGGTTGGATTGATCATCCCAAAGGTCTCTTCCAACCTCAGCAGTTCTATTGAGACTAATCCCTAACTTCTCTCCAGTTCATCTGACTGGTCCAGACTCAGTAGCTTTTGCCTGTTACGTGCTGGCACCAGTGCTGCTTAACATATTTGTCAGTGCCATGGACAGAGGAATCAGTGCAGCCTCAGCAAGTGTGCAGCTGGCACCAAGCTGTGTGGCACAGTCACTTGCTAGAGGGCAGGGATCCATCCAGAGGGACCTGCACAGGCTGCAGAGCTGGGCCCAGGCCAACCTCAGGACATTCAACAAGGCCAAGTGCAAGGTCCTGCACCTGGGTAGGCACAATCCCAAGCACAGCTCCAGGCTGGGTGGGGAATGGCTGAGAGCAGCCCTGAGGAACAGGCCCTGGGGGTCTGGGGTGATGAAAAGCTCAACCTGAGCCTGCAGTGTGAGTGCAGCCCAGACAGCAACTGTGTGCTGGGCTGCAGCAAGAGCAGTGTGGGCAGCAGGGCAAGGGAGGGGATTGTGCCCCTTTGCTCTGCTCTCCTCAGACCCCAGCTGCAGTCCTGTGTGCAGTTCTGGAGCCCCCAGCACAGGAAGGACATGGAAGTGTTGGAGCCAGTCCAGAGGAGGCCACCAAGATGCTGAGAGGGCTGCAGCAGCTCTGCTGTGAGGACAGGCTGAGAGAGTTGGGGCTCTGCAGCCTGGAGAAGAGAAGGCTTCCAGGAGACCTTGGAGTGGCCTTGCAGGATCTGAAGGGGGCTCCAGGAAGGCTGGGGAGGGACTATTGACAAGGTCTTGCAATGCCAGGACAAGGGGCAATGGGTTTGAAGTGGCAGAGGGGAGATTGAAAGTGGATGTTAGGAGGAAGTTGTTTGCAGTGAGGGTGGTGAGACACTGGCACAGGTTGCCCAGGGAGGTTGTGGAGCACAGAATCAAAGATCAAAGATCATGTTGGGTGATTCTGTGCTCCACAACCTCCCTGCAGGTGTTCAAGGCCAGGTTGGAGGAGGCCCTGAGTGACCTGTACTAGTGGGAGGTGTCCCTGCCTATGGCAGGGGGTTGGAACTGGATGATCTTTGAGGTCCCTTCCCACCTTACCATTCATTCATTCTATGATTCTATGTTAGTGGGTCCCCATATAATCTTGCAGTTAACACCCAGGACTGTTTCTTCCCACCTTTCAGTGGGCTGGGGTAGGCCTTCCCTTCCAGCTCAGCCCGCACCACCCACAGCTTTACCTGCAGGCCCATTTGGAAGAGGAATCCCAAATTTCCAACTGGAGTCTGGTGTGCCATTAGTTTCAGCAGCTGGGAGGTTCCTGTGTGTGCCAGGCTTCTAAAGCAAAGACCATCAAAGCTCCATTATTTCAGACTGAAGCCACTCAACATGCTGTGGAGACAGCAACAGGGCAGGACAAACTCACCTCCACTGAGCCATCCTTCAGCTTCACTGATCTCTTGTCCTGCAGGCTGAAGAACTTGATGGGGTTGGAGAGAGCAATAGTCAGATCTACAAAAACAGAGGAGGCCTTTGCTCAGATTGTCTCTGACTTCCTTTGCCTTCTGGCCTGGGACAGGGCTGGTTTGTGTTCTCTACTTGTCACAAGCTTCTCCCTGACATAGCAATGGGAGGGGACCATCTTCACCTCAGTCCCTTTCTGAGGTGCTGGCTCACAGCTGATGTTTATGGCATCTCTGTGAAGCTGAGGAGAGCATCCTGCTGCCAAAATCCTAAGGCAGGCTCAGCCTTTGCAACCAGCACAGCTCCCTGCTCCAAGCCCAGGCCACACTGTACAAACTTGGCCTTTGGGATGAGTATGTGTTAACCCCCTCAGTCTCACAGGATTTCCCCTCTGAACAGGGCTCCTTTGCAAGAGCACAGCAGGAAGAGGGAGTAGACATGAGCAGTACTCACGAGAAGCTCTGTGGCTGATGCTGTTCACTCTGTGTGGCTTTGCTCAGGACTTTAAAAGCTTTGCTGTCAATACCTTCAGTAGGGCTTCTCCCTGATTCATCTCTCACTGTTTCCCCTTTTTAAGGGAAGATCATCCTGTCTCAGCACCAGCAAGAGCATCTCTCTCTTCAAGCAGGGAAGAATGGTCCTGTGCTCCCCAAAGCCCTGTTCTCCTCAGTCCCTGACAGTTAGTGCCTCTTCACTCTAGGAAACCTCTCCCTGCCTCTGAATAAAAACAGTGAAGAGCTTGGCCCAGCCCAAAGCAGAGACAGCCACATCTGCACTGCACATGAGGTGTGTGTGTGCCTCTACCCATACTGGGAAGCAGTCAGAGCTAGAGAGCAAGCATCCCCTGTCTCCCGATGAGAGCAGGGGTGTGACAGGATGCTGGCGAGCGCTCAACTCCCATCCTGACAAGGAACTAAGGGTGCAGCAGGAAAGCAACCCCCAGGCTGGAAAAAACACTTCTGGATGAGAGATTGGCCAAAGTCAGAGCTGCCTCCACAAGGACTCTACCTGCCCAGGCATCAGGGACGTAGTCCTTCACCTCCAGGTACACGAAGAGCGAGGGCATGGTGAGCGGCATGTTGCTCTCGCTGCGCAGGCAGATGTGGTGGTAGCCTGAAAGCAGAGCAGAGAAGCTGTCCCCTCATGGCTGCCTGTTCCAACAGCCACACAAATCCTTTCTTTGCAGAGGACNGCCACAGCTAGAGAGATCAAGACTCTCTGTGTCTGTGTCTTATGTATGTTTGTGTTCTTGTTCTTTTACATCTCAGCAAGCCTATGAGTGCAGCAGACATCACCTGTGTTTGCTTTTCACAGCCTATAATATCATTTTCTCCATTAAAATATTCCAATTAGCCTCAAACCAGCACAGAGGGCATCCACAAATGGAGACTGAGTGGCAGAATATGCAGCAGCTCAGATCTCCCTCCCAACGAATAAGCCCCCAGGGCTCCAAAGATGCAGGAATTTGCAGCCCATTTACCTGAGTGCACTGCAAGGACAGGGATGACACGATGGCCAATGAACTTCCCTCCTTCCTCCCAAGCCACAACTTTGAGAGATGCCAGCTCAGGCATCATGATCTAAGAGAAAAAAAGCAAAGTAAAGCACCAACAGAAGCACAGAATCACAGAATTGTTTGGTTTGGAAAAGATCTCTAAGGTCACCAAGTCCAACCATCACACAACCCCATCATGGCTACTGAACCATGTCCCCAGGGGCCATGGCCACACATTCCTTGAACACTTTCAGGGATAGTTACTCCATCACCTCCCTGGGCAGCCTGTTCCAGTGCCTGAGCACTCTTGCAGCAAAGAAATTGTTCCTCATCTCCAACCTAAAGCTCCCCTGGCACAATTTCAGGCCATTGCTTCTCATTCTGTCACCTGATGCTAAGGAGAAGAGACTGACTCCCTCCAAAGCCAACAGAGCCTCCAAAGCACAGCTTCCATGCAGCAATCCACCAGAGAAGGGAATGGACTGGGAAGGATAACTCCAAGCATGAACACTCTGCCATAAGGGCTCTTGTCTCTCTCCTCCCCCATTTTCTTCTGCCATAAAATGGGCTAAAAACTGCTCTGCCAGAAGTGGAGCCTGAAAAGTGTTTTCTGAAATGAGGACAGGATTTATCTACCACATCCCAAGCAGGCAGGAAATATCTGCTGCTTCATGGTGTGCTTGACAGAGAGGAACTGTGCAGCCTTGGGTTTTATCTTTGAAAGTTCCTGCAGATAGGTCAAATGTTCCTCTCACCTCTGACTTAACCCCCTGCACCCTGGAGCTGGGTTAGTGACCACCAAATTCTTGTGGGCAAGCAGGGCAGCTTTCTGTATCCTGGCACAGCTAAACACCTCCCTCTGCTCCCATTGCCCTCCCCCCAGTTTGTTTCTCATTTACAGATTAACTGCAGACAGTTATAGAATCAGTTCCTTTCTGCTTCTTGGTGCTTGAAAGCTTTCCAAGCTGATGAGTCAATTAAGTCTGAAGTGCAACACAGATTCATGGAATGGTAGGGGCTGGAAAGGACCTCTGCAGATCATCAAGTCCAACCCCCCTGCCAGGGCAGGGTCACCTAGAGAGGGTCACACAGGAACACATCCAGATGGGTTTCAAACTTCTCCAGGGATGGAGACTCCACCACTTCTCTGGGCAGCTTGCTCCAGGGTTCCCTCACCCTTAAAGAAGTTTCTCCTCACGTTTAGATGGACCTTCTGATGTTGCAGTTTGTGCCCATTACCCCTTGTCCTGCCACTGGACACCACTGAACACAAACTGGTCCCATTCTCCTAACACCCTCCCTTGAGGTATTGATCAGCACTGAGGAGATCCTCCCTTCTGTCTGCTCTTTTCCAGCCTGGAAAGCCTCAATTCTCTCAGTCCTTCCTCATCACAGTCCCTCCAGCATCAGCTGTTATTGCCAGGAATGTTCCCAGCTACTCACTGTCTGCTCAGGGCAATACTGATGGGAGTTGTTGTGGATACTGTTTGGATGTTACCTGCTTCAGCAACACAGAGCACCTCATGTGCCTAAAGCCGCCACTGAGAGATCTCCAGGAGGGAGTCCCTGCTGTTGACCTCTCCAGAGGCAGAGCTTGTAGCCAGCAGGACCTTTAGGGATTCTCAGATGTAATTACCTTTTCAAACACAAAAGCCTCCTCTTTCCAGACAGGGTTAATGGAGTTGGCCGTGGAGGTCAGCTTGGTTCTGTATTTGCGTTTCGTGTCCCTCGGCAACCCAAACAGCTCAACTTCCACATAAGTCTTCACACTGCGGTCAGAGAGGAACTGACCAGAGAGTATCTAGGAACAGGCAGGCACAGAATCAGCAGCTGCCAAAGTGCACAGAACCCACCCATACCTTCACCCCCCCAAGTCCTTCTCCCACCCCAAAGTATCTTTTCTGCTGCAGCTTCCAACCCACCGCAGGCTTTTTGTTTACCTCCACCCCTGTTCTTTTGCTCCAGGGTTTTCTCCAGCCTCCTCCCCATCACCACAGCCTTGGCCTCTGTGTGGCAGATGCTAATTTTCCATTTCCATGCAATTATGATTAATTTAAAATAGTGAAAAGCCTGGGGGTTGCCATGGTAACAATGCTCCCACAGGACTCTCTGGGTTCATTTGCCACTGAGTACCAAACAGAGGGGACAGAGATGCCAGTGACAGAACCACAGAATGGTTTGAGTTGGAAGGACCTGCAAGATCATCCAGTTCCAACCCCCTGCCATGGGCAGGGACACCTCCCACTAGAACAGGTCACTCAAGGCCTCATCCAATCTGGCCTTGAACACCTCCAGGGAGGGAGCATCCACAACCTTCTTGGGCAACCTGTGCCAGTGTCTCATCATTGTCAAGAATATATTCCTAACCTCCAGCCTCATTCTCCCCTCTCTCAGCTCAAAGCCATTGCCTCTAATCTTAACACTACAAGTCCTTGTCAATAGTCCCTCCCCAGCTCTCCTGCAGTCCCCTTCAGGTACTGGAAGGCTGCTCTNGTGGAGCACAGAATCACCCAACGTGATCTTTGATCACGTTGGGTGATTCTGTGCTCCACAACCTCCCTGCAGGTGTTCAAGGCCGGGTTGGATGAGGCCCTGAGTGAGCTGTACTAGTGGGAGGTGTCCCTGCCTATGGCAGGGGGTTGGAACTGGATGACTTTTGAGCTCCCTTCCAACCTTACCCTTCTATGATTCTATGCTGGCGGGCGGCAGGTCTGGATGCAGTACGCAGGGTGGGTCTCACCAGAGCAGAACACAGCAGGAGAGTCACCTCCCTGGTCCTGCTGCTCAAACTTGCAGAGAAGGTGCCAGGAGGGGGCTGCCAGGGCAGGCCCATGCCTGTGGCAGTACTTGCCGTGACAGAGAGGGTGCTGGCCACCACCACGTCCATGCGGTCCACCGAGAAGGGGTCAAACTGCTTGTCTGGGCGCCTCAGGAATTCATGCTTCAGCAGGTAGCCACACTGCCCGTTGAACTCAAAGAGAGCCATGTTCTGCTGCATGGGGACATCTGCCAGAGGGGAACAGCATGGGAACAATGTCTGCAGGACCCCCCTCGGGTGCCCTGTGTGCCCCTGTGAGCCAGCTGGAGGATGCTGTGCCAAAGGCTCACAAAGCCACTGCAAAAACTGATCAAAACCTCTCAGCACCCCACAGGCAAAAGCCTGGCAGCAGCTGCTGTAAGGTGAGTGCTTGGCTTGTGACTGCACTGTAAGCCATAGCTAGGGCTGTATCAAAACCTGCTTTAGGAAGTCCCTGCTGGTGTGGGGTGTGAACTAAATAGTTGCTTGCACCCCTCTGTGCCTTCTCCCTTTCATTTTGAGCCCTCTCTAAGTTCTTATCCTCTGCCTCTTCTCTTGAGACCACTGTCCCCTGGTTTCTGCACCTCAGCATGAGAGCCTCTCCTTAATTGATCTCTTACTGCCTTTTGAATTTGCTTCTTTTTTCCTCCCATTGATCCTAGAGATTGTCTCCTACACTGCCTATACACAGAACACTCCTCGGAGGAAGGAAGGGGATAAAGAACAGCTTCATTTGGAGGCTTTTATTTCCTCCTCATGCTGGTTGTGCAGCAAGGGAAGGTTTTTCTTCCCTGTTCAGGTCAAAATACTGGAAATAACAGCACAGCCAGGCCAGGCCTGCAGCCAGATGGGCTCTGCCTGCTGCCTTGCAGAAGAGGAAGCAACTCGGGGGGAAGGAGGAGCTCCATAAGCATGTGTGAACGTAATTTAGCCTGACACCACGTTACAGGGTAGCCAGAGATTGTACCCAGGGTGACAGCAGGTCCATGTGTGTGTAGACACAAGTGTGTAGGATGCTGTGTGCCAGGTTTGTGCTGGGCCCAGCAAAGTGCCCAGCCCATGGGAGATGGAGTGAAAGAAGAACGATGCTGTGGGAGAAGGCACACAAAGGTGCTCAGGGAACAGCAGTGAAGGAAGAGCCAAGGAACAGGAGGAGCCAGCCCCTGCCCAGCAGCTGGAGGACAATGTGGCACTCACCCATGGTCTGGAAGTTGAGTGCCACCATCTGACAGCCAACGTTCCAGAACATCTGGGGCAGGTAGTTGGAGGAGTCCATGCGGGTGCCTTTGGGGTAGATCCTGCTCAGCTGGCGCTTGTTGTAGCTACACAGGCTCTATTGGAAACAAGTCTGGAGCACTCCTGGCAGCCTGGGGCCAGCTCATCAATTCTAGGGTGGAAACTGTCCAAGCTCTGCCACCAAACACTCAGACCCTTTCTGAGAGAGTAAGAGAGGACCTGGCAACAAGCAGCTCCTTTCTCACACCCCTTCCACTTAAGGATAAGCATCTGGATCACAGGACCACAGCATGTCAGGGGTTTCAAGGGGCCCAAAGAGCTCATCCAGTCCAACCCTCCTGTCAGAGCAGGACCAGACAATCTAGCTCAGGTCACACAGGAACACATCCAGACAGGCCTTGAAAGTCTGCAGAGAAGACGACTCCACAACCTCTCTGGGGAGCCTGTTGCAGTGCTCTGTAACCCTTAGAGTAAAGAAGTTCCTCCTTGTGTTGAGGTGGAACCTCCTGTGCTGCAGCTTCCATCCATTGCTCCTTGTCCTATCCCAGGGAGCAACTGAGCAGAGCCTGTCCCCCCTCTCCTGACACCCAGCTCTCAGATATTTATAAACATTTAGTAAACCCCCCCTCAGTCTTCTCCAGACTCTTCTCCTGGCAGCCTTGCAGCAGGATGCATGCTGCTGAGCATCTCTGAAGAGCCCCCAGAGCCACCTTGGGAGGTCCCATGTCTCCAGCACCTGCACGCTCTGTATCTCTGACAAAGGGTTTGCAGGCTCTGAAACTAGAAGCCAGTTGGAAATGCCTCAGCCTTAGCCAGGCTCACCTATTCCATACAAGCAACCAGATGGGACAAAGGTGGCCAAAAGGATACTCTGTGAACTGCACAGGGAACTTGGTCAGTAGATCATAAGCCTTCAGCTCGGTGAAGGAGGAGATGACGTAGCTCCGGTTCTTCTCTAGAGGCAGGAGATGAGCAAGCACTCAGGAGAAAGGCAGCCCCAGCCCCCCCAGTCTCTGTGTGGGGACCAGGGGACACAAAGAGCACTTGGCCTCTTCACTCCCAATGTCTACTACTTGCCTTTCTATNTGTTCTTATCCATCTCATCAAGCCTATGAGTGCAGCAGGCATCACCTGTGTTTGCTTTTCACAGCCTCTAATATCATTTTCTCCATTAAAATATTCCAATTAGCCTTAAACCAGCACATGAGGCAATTTACCTTCTCCTGGTCCCTGGAAAAGGGATTGGACAATAACAGTCCACAAAAGGTGCTTTGCTTGCCAGAGAGACAATGCTTGTGTCCTGCAGGACAGGAGCACAGGCAGGATGGACTCACAAGCCACAAAGGACAACAATTTTGCCCATATCCTCCTGGATTTCAGTGACATATAGAGAATAGTTCCTGCCCAGAGCTTTAGATCCAAGTGAATCCAAATATTCAGTCTTAGAACTCCTAGAGTCATAGAGCTGTCCAGGTTGGAGGAGACCTTCGAGGTCATCAAGTCCAACCACCCACCTGGAGCTCCCAATCCCACCACTACTGCTAAGCCACTGCCACTCACCCACATTCCTAAGCAAAAGTCTTGCACAAAGTCCTTTCTTTTGTCAGCTTTCCTCTTCTCCACTCCCCTGTTTTTAATCCTTTTTGTTCCACCACTCAAACCAGCTCACTCAAAGCTAGACCCAAATGTGGGAAGTGTTTAGAGGAACCCATGTGCCTAAAGAAGCCATCTGCGTGGTCAGTGCCTCAGATCTTCCTCTGCCCAACCACTACAGAAGAGGAAAGCCAGGCACATATACTCAGAAAAGCTGGGCTCATCCTTTCCCTTCAGAAGCAGCAAAGCAAGCCCACAGAGATGTCCCAGCCCCTAGGCTCTTTGTTTTCACCTTCAGTTGCACAACTGCCACCAGTACCTGGCACCTCCCTGGCTTCTCCTTACCAATCCCTCAAAAGAGGGAGGAGGGCAGAAGGGATGTATATGGCTATGTGCAGGTTGTGGGGGAGAACACAACAGAAAATGGGTGAAATCAAGTCACAAAGGCAAGTGGGGAAGGGCAGCACCTGAGGGCACTGCTGTGCTGCTTGAATGGGCACATGAGAGATCCTGAAGGAGCTGGACTTACGGGCAGAGACTTCAAAGGAGTCAAACTTGATGGGCTGTATGTAATTAACCAGGCTGGACATCTCCTCGTAGGCTGTCACCTCCAGACCAGCAGTGCCCTGAGCAGAAAGAGAGAAGAGAGATGGAGAGACCTTTTGAGAGATGAAACAAAACATGCCTGGGCCTCCTAAAGGGCTCTGGTGGCTGCCCTGAGCAGAGCACACCAGCTCCTGAGCTTTCCTGGTCCTCTGTGGGCAGCACAGGCAGGGCTGCAGCTCCCAGGTGGCTTCTTGAGAACTGAAGCTGGGGCATACAGAAAGGTATCTCAGCATCAGAGAGTGGCAGGGGCTGGAAGGGACCTCTGGAGATCATTGAGAACAACTCTCCTGCCAAGGGTCACCAGGAGAAGGTCACACAGGAACACATCCAGGTGAGTTTGGAATGTCTCCAGAGACAGAGACTCCAAGGCCTCTCTGGAGGCACAGAGTCTGGGACAAACCAGAGACATTTTCCTCCTCTCTGAGGAGAAGGAAATGGAAAATGCTTTATTTGGTTTTTTTTTTTCTCCTCCTGTCTATTCATGGTAATGCTGACCTCCTCTCTCCACCTTCAGCAGCAGCACTTCATGTTTCAGTAACAAATTCTATCAGACTAAGGCTGAAGCTCTCCAAACAGCCTGAGGCAGAGTTAGCTCCCAATCATGCAGCAGATCAGATAGAAATAACTCTTCTGGCATATGCTCTGTGCTTGCAACACAGAGTTACAGAGCCACAGGGTGGTTTGGGTTGGAAAGGAGCTTAGAGATCATCTAGTATCAATTCCCTGCCATGGGCAGAGACACCTCCCACCAGCCCAGGTTGCTCATGGCCCCATCCAGCCTGGCCTTGGAGATCTCCAGGGAGGGAGCATCCATAACTTCCCTGGGCAACCTGTGCCAGTGTCTCACCCCCCTCACTGATCTCCAGTCTCAATCTCCCCTCTGCCAGCTCAAAGCCATTGCCTCTCATCTTAACACTACAAGCCCTTGTCAAAAGCCCCTCCCCAGCTCTCCTGTAGCCCCCTTCAGGTACTAGAAGACTGCTCTAAGATCTCCCTGGAGCCTTCTCTTCTCCAGGCTGAAGAGTCCCAGCTCTCAGCCTGTGCCCAGAGGGGAGGTGCTCCATTCACCCCTCTCATTATCTTTGTGACCTCTTCTGGACTCACTCCCTTAGGTCCATGTCCTTCTATTTGGGGCACCAGAAGTGGACACAGTACTCCAGGTGGGGTCTCACCAGAGCAGAGTGTCAGAATCACCTTCCTGTGCTGCTGGTCACACTGCTTTTGATGCAACCCAGCACAGAGTTGCCCTCTGGGCTGCCAGTGACCACTGCCAGCTCATGTGGTGTTTTTCACCAGCTGAGACCCCCAAGTCCTTCTGCACAAGAGTGCTCTCAAGCCATTCTCCAGCCAGCCTGTATTTCTCTTATGTAATTTCTAGTGAAAAAGTGATGATGTGTGAGAGAAGGAAGCCCCAGCTGGTCACAGCCCAGTTCATTCCTCTTTGCACTCTCAGCTTTTCTGTATTCAACACAGAGTGAGGCCCCAGAGAAAACTGGAGGCCAGAACAAAAAGCCAAACCCACCCAAAACATCCAGAAAAGGAACAGAAACCACAGTGACAGTACCTCATCTGATTGCATCTTTTTAATTTCCTCTTCATTCAGGTTTCCAAGGTGTTCATCCTCTTCCTCTGGTTCCTCTTCAGCCACATCACCTGCCCAGACTAAGCACACACAGAGCCCACATCAGCCAAACACTGAGCCAAGGCACTGCTGATTGCTGGCTGAGGAGAGCTCTGCAACCCTCACAGCTGGGGCATGGAGGAACAAGGAGTGGAATAACCACATGATGTCACCAGCCCAACTCAAGCAGGAACCAGCACCCTCTGGACTATCACCCTCCAGACCAAACCTTTCCTCCTGCAGGCCCCCCTCACACCCCAGCAGTGACAATCACAGAGCTGCTTTCCCCTCTGAGGTCACACATTCCTGGGGAAAGATGTCCACTGTGGGTGTTCTGCAGTGGTGCTCACCTTGGCTTCATGATTTAGAATCATAGAATGGGAAGGTTGGAAGGGACCTCAAGGATCAACTAGTTCCAAACCCCTGCCATAGGCAGGGACACCTCCTACTAGTGCAGGTCACTCAAAGCCTCCTCCAACCTGGCCTTGAACACCTGCAGGGAGGTTGTGGAGCACAGAATCACCCAATGTGATCAAAGATCACGTTGGGTGATTCTGTGCTCCACAACCTCCCTGGGCAACCTGTGCCAGTGTCTCACCACCCTCACTGCAAACAACTTCCTCCTAACATTGTCTCTCTGATTGTCTCCCTGGCTTGGAATGAGGCATCTGAAAAGACTCAGGAGATTTGAATTCTCTTCCAAGCTTAAGCTGCTTCTTGAGATAACTGAATTGATGACAGTGCTGGCTTGACTCAAGCTCGTACTGGGTGATGTACACTGTGTGCAGTTCTGGAGCCCCCAGCACAGGAAGGACATGGAACTGTTGGAGTGGGTCCAGAGGAGGCCACCAAGATGCTGAGAGGGCTGCAGCAGCTCTGCTGTGAGGACAGGCTGAGAGAGTTGGGACTCTGCAGCCTGGAGAAGAGAAGGCTTCCAGGAGACCTTAGAGTAGCCTTCCAGTATCTGAAGGGGTCTCCAGGAAGGCTGGGGAGGGACTATTGACAAGGTCTGGGAATGGCAGGACAAGGGGAATGGGTTTGAAGTGTCAGAGGGGAGATTTAGACTGGATGTTAGGAGGAAGTTGTTTGCAGTGAGGATGGTGAGAGACTGGCACAGGTTGAGGGTGGTGAGACACTGGCACAGGTTTCCCAGGGAGGTTGTGGAGCACAGAATCACCCAACGTGATCTTTGATCACGTTGGGTGATTCTGTGCTCCACAACCTCCCTGCAGGTGTTCAAGGCCAGGTTGGAGGAGGCCTTGAGTGACCTGTACTAGTGGGAGGTGTCCCTGCCTATGGCAGGGGGGTGGAACTAGCTGATCTTTGAGCTCCCTTCCCACCTTACCATTCTGTGACTCTATGGTGTACAAGGTCTCCTGTGGGCCAGACCTGCTCAGCCAGCTAGACTAGTCCCACTCTCCCTTCAGACATACCAGTATCTTCAGCATCCACAGGAGTTGGCTGCTCCATGATCTCTGGTTCCACATTCTTCCCTTTCTTCAAAGAGTTCTGCCTCTTCCCAGATATTGATTGGTTCTTTTTATTCTTGATCAAGATTTTCCCCAAGAGATCCTTAGGACTCGGCAGAGGAACTCCTGGCTTCAGCTGCAACACAAACTTCATACTGAATTCTCCTCACAGAGATTCCAACACTCATCTGCCCTGTCCCTCTCAGTACCCTTGCTCTGGCCATTTACTGGTGCCTGGACACCTCTCTCACTCCCTGTACACTCTCTCTACTTTCTGGCACATGCCACTACATTCATGAAGACTCTCACCTTTGGTTTCAGACCAGCATGTTGCAGCCCTCTCTCATTCTGCTGCCTGCATCCCCCATGCTGTTCCCAGTCACCTCTCCTCCACCACCAGCTAGAAATCCATCTGCATGGCCTCAAGGCACCCTCACCCCTCTGGCTTTCACATTCCACCTACTTCTCTCATTATCCCAGAGCCTCACTCCTGGATCAGTGCTGGGGCCAGATTTAGACACTCTGCCTGCAGCAGATTTGAAAAACAGATCCCAGAGTAGGTGGCTCAAGACAAGGATGTGAGTCAGACTGTGCAGCTAGATCCACACTCCCCCTGCAGAGCCCAACAGACCTGGCCATACTTTAGCTGCTTTGGTGTTCAAGTGGGACCTTAATAGCCATGGTGGTGTTAGGTTGACATTTGGTCTCCATGATCTTAGGAGGTCATCTCCAACCCAAACAATTCTGTGATTCAATAATACCTTGAGATGCTTCTCCACAGTCCTACATCCCACAGCCTCTTCCCATTGCCTGGACAGTAGCATGGGTCTGAGCAGTGGACAACTGCTGATTTGCTCACTGCTTCAGCTCAGCTCTTCTTCTGCCCCTCAGTGCTTCAAAAGAGATGCTTGGCTAGGTGTCTCAGCTCCCCCTCCACAGAGCAGAGGCACTGCCTGCTCTCTGTAAATCACTGTTCACAGGACAGCTGAAGCAGCAGCAGCATGCATGGGGGTCACCAAAGATGTCCCTCTGTCCAAAGATACATGTAGAAGGAAGCTGATGCCTAGAGTCAAGCAGACCAGGAGCTTTACTCAGCTCTTCTGAGCACTGGGCTGTGCATGTGCCTGAACTGCTCACCTACACCTGGGAGGGAGAATTATCCAGGCTGGAAGCAGGAATTGAGGTGCATTGGTAGGGAGAGTCTGAGATGCTACTGAGCCCTTGTTCCTGCTTCTTTGCAAAGCAAGGGCTGGCAGGCAGAGCTGACACAGCATCCTGTACAGCCATGCTGGCTCCTTTTGGCACAGCTTGACTACCTACAGCTCTGCTTCCAAAGTCACTCAGAGTTACACAAGAGCAGAGCCAGGCAAGTGCTTAGCAGAACCTCTGGACTAAGGTCTTCCAGCCAGTGTGCAGCTCACCAGGATCATTTATCCAGAGCATCATCTTCTCTTTCACTGCCCTTGCATCCGTGGTGCCCTTCTATCTGTGGTGGCATCTCCTAGCACCAGCAGTGACCAATTTTCCCCCAAACACCTCTCCATTAGCCTCCTTCCCAGCCTGCACTTACTGGGTACTTCTCCAGGGGCTCTGTCAGCAGCATATCTCCAAAGATGGTTCTGCAGTACTCTGCCATCTTCGCCTGCTGCTTGGGCCTGAGGAGCAGAGACATCAAGCAGGAGTGACCAGGAAAGCAGATGCCCAACTTCAGAGCTCAGCATGAAGCACCACCCTGAGATCCATGTGCTCCACTCAGTTAACTACCTCTTGCCCTCAGGCAGATACTCTGCAGGTCTTTGGGTCCCTTCCCAGCCCAACTCCCATCTGCTCATCCTGAGCTAAAAGGCTGCACAACTGTGGCCTCTCCCTCTGCAGGGCATGGCTCATCTTTCAGCACCAACACACATCCTGTTGCTGCAGAAATCCCAACCTCAGAATCACAGCCTGGTTTGGGTTGGAGTGACCTTTAAATCCCCCATCAGTGAGCAGGGACCTTTGAAGCAGGCCCTTTAGAAGAGCAATGAAGCTGGTGAAGGCTCTGGAGAACAGGAATGGTGAGGAGCAGCTGAGAGGCCTGAGGTTGTTCAGCCTGGAGAAAAGGAGGCTGAGGGGAGGCCTCATTGCTCTCTACAGCTCCCTGAAAGGAGGTTGGAGGCAGGTGAGGAGTGGCCTCTTTTCCCTAGCATCAGGTGATAGAACAAGAGGCAATGGCCTGAAATTGTGCCAGGGGAAGTTTAGGTTGGATTTTAGAAAAAAAAAAATAAAAAAAATCTTTGCTGCAAGAGTGGTCAGGCACTGGCACAGGCTGCCCAGGGGGGGGGTGGAGTCCCCATCCTTGGGGGTGTTCAAGAAACCTGTGGAGATGGCACCTGGGGACATGGTTTAGTGACCATGGTGGTGTTGGGCTGGAGGTTGGATATGATGATCTTAGAGGTCTTTTCCAACCCAAACAATTCTGTGCTTCTATCTTTTGATGTTTCCTTTCAGCTCGGGTACTCAGGGCCCAGCAGCACTTTCTGCTCTGGACAGCAGAGGACAGAGCTCTCCCAGGCACCAGGTACTCACGAGTCCACATGGTTCTCGAAGGACAGGATGACAGGGTACAGAGAGGTCTTAAAAGCACTTTCTGCAATGGCCTCAATGGCATCCTAAACAGGAGGCAATGATGAGAGAGAAGATCAGCACTCACTAGCAACAGAGACACACAGGAGCTCTCACTGAAGAGACTCCAAACTGATCACTGCCAGGAGCTGTGAGGGAACTCAACTTCAGAGAATCATAGAATGGGAAGGTCGGAAGGGACCTCAAGGATNAATCCCCTCCCTTGCCCTTCTCCCAGTCAGGTGATGAGAAGTGTTGTCTTCATACCCACCCTGGTTTCCCACTCCAGAGGGCAGAACATGCAGCTAGGCTCAGTATCAAAGCTGAAGTTCCAAGCACAGAAGCTTTGATTTTTATCACCTAGCTCAGTGTATACACAAATGGCTGTGGAAGAATCTTGCCAGGCAAGGCACTGCCACTTCCACTTTGAACATCCAGCATCAGATTCAGCTGCTTCAAACCCTACTTCTACTTGCTTCTGAACCTCTCCCATTTTCTCTCACTTCATCTGCTAATAAAATCCTGACTAGCAGCAGAGAAAAGTGGAATGTTCAGTACCAAGCAGTGTTTCTGACATTTCAAAGGCAAATACCATGGAAACGTTCTCAGCATTAATGAGGTAAGAAAAAATAAACATATTTTCCCTAAGCCCCTCTTAAACTGCCACTAAATTTCCACTCTTCTCCTTGCTGGTGCTGCTAATTGACACAGCAGAGCAGAGTTAATTGCTCCTGGGCAATTACAGTCCCCCAAACCCTGCTTTGTGCAGTTATAGTCCCTTACTCCCCCAAACCCTGCTTCAGACATCATTTTAGCACACAGGGAGGCTGCCACAGCTGCTCCTCCATGGACCATTTGGACTCACAGAAACCAGCAAGGTTCAGAGGAGAACAGAGGGCTACAAAGATGCTGGGGGGACTGGAACATCTCTGTGGTGAGGAAAGACTGAGAGAATCAACCCTTTAGCCTGGGGAAGAGCAAACTGAGGGGGGATCTGATCAATGCTGATCAGGGTGGGTGTCAGGAGGATGGGACCAGTCTGTGTTCAGTGGTGCCCAGTGGCAGGACAAGGGTGAATGAGCTCAAACTGGAACATAAAAAGTTCCATCTAAACATGAGGAGGAACTTCTGTATGTAAAGGTGCTGGAGCCCTGGAGCAGGCTGCCCAGAGAGGTGGTGGAGTCTCCTTCCCTGGAGACATTCCAAACACACCTGGATGTGTTCCTGTGTGACCTTCTCTAGGCAACCCTGCCTAGATGATCTCCAGGGGACCCTTCCAACTCTTAACATTCTGTGACTGAGAAGAAGCTACAGAAAAAGATACTTAAAGGCCTGAGGCAGTGTTGGGAAAGGGAGAGAGGTGTGGAAAGAAAGATCTGTGCATCAGGTCCAACTGAAAGCTGGGCACCTGCTGCATGAGCAAGTTATCATTTCCTTAAGGTACAGGCAGAAGCTTCAGCAGATCTTGGCAGCTACAGCAGCCACAGCTGTCATTATTCCTCCTCTCTGCAGTGAGCTGCTGAGCCAAAAGCAGCAGTGGTGCTGCAGGACTTGGGAAATGACTGATGCTGAACATGATGATCCCTCTAATCTGAAGGACTGTGCTGGTTTCTTTTTCCCCCACATAAATATTTTAGCAATAGTGAAGTGTGGGAACTGGGAGGACAACAGGGAACCAGAATAAAGAGCTTCAAAAGGAAGCTCCAGCCCTCCTGTGGGCAGTGGTGGTGTAAAGGAGAGCAGAAAAAAAAATGAATTGTGATGTGTTGGGTTTAACCTGCAAAGCTGCTTGTAACTTCTGTGGGCACATGGCCTCTATTTCCAAGGGAGAAAGAGGCTTTGTGCTGTGCTGCTGAAGCCTCCAGGCAGCCACCTGCCCAGCAGGCTAGAGGGCAGCTGCTCCACTGAACACATTCCAGACACTCATCTCATTAGAAAGGAATTGAAACCCATTCCTCTAGAGCTGCCACCAGAGAGGCTGTGTGCCACAGAAACCTGCTGCAGAGCAGGCAGAGGAGAAACTCAATTCCACTGTCTGTTGTTCTGACATGCATCTACCCATAAAGCCACCACCCTGGTGGGACCTTCTGTCATAGAATCATAGAATGGGAAAGTTGGAAGGGACCTCAAGGATCATCCAGTTCCAACCCCCTGCCATAGGCAGGGACACCTCCCACTAGTACAGGTCACTCAGGGCCTCCTCCAACCTGGCCTTGAACACCTCCAGGGAGGTTGTGGAGCACAGAATCACCCAACGTGATCTTTGATCTTTGATTCTGTGCTCCACAACCTCCCTGGGAAACCTGTGCCAGTCTCTCACCACCCTCACTGCAANCCACTTGGCACTGGTCTCCAGGTGGACATTGTGCCCTTGATCACCACTCTCTGTGTGCCACCATCCAGCCCATTCCTTACCCAGCAGTGCTCCACACATCCAGTCCATGTTTTTCCAGTTTGGTGACCAGGATGTCACGTGGGACAGAGTCAAATGCCTTACTCACTGCCCATCCATCCACCTTGTTACAGAGCCCCGTGTGTGAGCCACACCTCCTCAAACATCTCTCCGCCTTCTGCCTGACTGCCTGCATTTCCCTCATTCATTCATCTTCACCCAGCTAACAGCCTGTCTTCTGGTCCTCCCACTCCAAAAACACACACAAGCTCCAACCTTTTGCATGCTTGTTCATCTCTCATTCTACCTACACATCCATTCACTTGTCAGCAATCTTCTCCTCTCCAGCATCTTTGCCCTCAGCCCACCCATCCGTCAGCTCCCTCCGCCAGCCTCCTCAAGCTGAGATCAGTCTAAAAGCAACCAGGGGAAAGGATATATGGAGAAAACTCCTTCCATACCTTGAAGAGGATCTCAGTTGTCATGGTGAAGCCATGAGTGATGATGGGCTCCTCATCTGGGGGTCGGCCCTTCCAGCAGTCCAGCTCCACGCAGCGGCAGCCGGCCAGCAGCGCCTGCCGGTACATCTCGGGAGAGGAGATACCAGAGAACTGCCCAGCTGCAGAAAGCAGTGCTGTGGTAGGCTTAAACAGGCCAAAACAGGCTTGTACATAGAATGGGAAGGTTGGAAGGGACCTCAAGGATCATCTAGTTCCAACCCACTAGTACAGGTCACTCAAGGCCTCATCCAGCCTGGCCTTGAACACCTGCAGGGAGGTTGTGGAGCACAGAATCACCCAACGTGATCTATGATCACGTTGGGTGATTCTGTGCTCCACAACCTCCCTGGGCAACCTGTGCCAGTGTCTCACCACCCTCACTGTAAAGAACTTCCTCCTAACATCCAGTCTAAATCTCCCCTCTGCCAGTTTCAAACCAATTATCTGTACAACATTTCCATGACCGTGGGAAGAACTCATTAAAATTAGTGGTCAGGGTGTGTGTGTGTGTGTGGCTCCTGGCTATCAAAATTAAAACTGTGTTCATTTGGGAAAGTCATATCTGGCATCAATTAATTACCCCTTCATTACAAGCAGAGAGAGGGAGGCTCCTCAGCATCACTCACCCATCCCCTGTGGTGGGACCAAAGTGATGGAGCAGATTGGAACTACTCATACCTGTTAAATAGGTGTTGTGTGAGGAGTTGATGAAGTAGTGGGAGAGTGGCTGGGTCATGTCCTGGTACAGCAGCAGTTTGTCCAGTGCCACCACATTGTTCTCAGGGCCACAGAGAAACCAGACCATCCCCTCTGGAGACAACTGCCCTGCATGCAAAACAAAACTGTTAGTAGCACCAAAATAGAACTCCAGAATGGTGGGGGTTGGAAGGGAGCATCCAGTCCAACCTCCCTGCTAAAGCAGAGGCACCCACAGCAGCTTGCCCAGGAGCACAGTGGCCTGGGGGGTTCTCTCCAGAGAAAGAAACTCCACAACCTCTCTGGGGACTCTGTTCCAGGGCTCCAGCATCCTCACACCAAACAATTTTCTCTTATCTTCATGTGCAACCTCCTGGCCTCCACTTTGTGCCTGTTGCCCCTTGTCCTGTCACTGGGCACCACTGATAAAAGTCTGGCCACATCCTCTGGCCCCTCACCCTTTAGCTCTGAGCAGAGCTGCAGAACTCCAGAATGGTGGAGGTTGGAAGGGATCATCCCTTCCATCCCCACCTCCCTGCTAAAGCAGGGGCACCCACAGCAGCTTGCCCAGGGGGGTTTGGAATCTCTTCAGAGAAGGAGACTCCACAACTAACATGGGCAGCCTGCTGCAGGGCTCCAGCATCTCACACCAAAGGAGTTTCTCCTCATGGTCAGGTGGAACCTTCCAGGTTCCAATCTGTGCCTGTTGCCCCCTGTCCTGTCACTGGACATCACTGACAAGAGTCTGGCCCCAGCTTCTTGCCCCCCACAGCTCTTGCTGAGCACTGATCAGATCCCCTCTGGGGCTGCTCTCGTGCAGGCCATGCAGCCTCAGGTCTTTCAGCCTTTCCTCCTCACAAAGATGCTCCAGGCCCCTCAGCATCCTCAGAACCTCCACTGGACTCTCTACAGTAGTGCCCTGGGTCGCTGGTACTGGGGAGCCGAGAACTGGACTCAGGACTTAGCGGTGGGGTCTTTAGGGCGAGAGTAGGGGGGGAGGAGAGGCTCCCTCGACCTGCTGGCCACACTTTTTTTCACGGCCCCTCACAGAAACAAGAGGGTTCTGGCACCTCCTTGCTGGTGTAACACAGGAACTTGTGAGCATCAGCCTGACTGCCCCCCCCAGAAGACACTGCTGGTACCTCTGGAGCCAGGTTTTGGGCTGAGCAGGACTCACCTCTCTGGATGTTAATCCCACTGGGCTCATACTTCTCTATCAGGCTCTGCACCTGCTCAGGCTTGGCTGGAGGGAAGAGGATGTCATTGAGGCGAGAGTCTCGCTGCTTCTTGTTGATAAACTTTGCCAAGTGCTCCTTGGTCATGTAGGGCTTTGCTTTTAAATGGCTGCAGTGAGAGAAGGGCAGAGGAGCAGAGGTGAGCTGGAATCCATCCTCCTGAGGGTGGCAGCTGACTGCCCACAGCACAGTGAGGTCTCATCCTCTTTAGTCAGGTTGTGAGGAAAAGCGTTAAGTGCACCGGCACTGTTTTGTGACCTGGGTTCCTGCCTTTTTAAGGCTTGAGACCAGACAAACTATGAAACCCCCTTGCTTCTCCTTTTGACCTGTCTTTTCCCACGAGAGATCAAGTTCTGTGGCTTGAGGGAAACTTACTGTGAGGTAAATATCTCATCAATCTCAGGTCGTGGACACAGATTCATGAGGAAAGTTTTGTACACAGTCTCAGGGAAGTCCTCTGGGTTGATGGCATCGTTCTGGGAACACATCGAAGACAGATCAGCACACACACCTGTGGTGGCTTCCACCCCTTCACAAAGACTCCCAGCCCAGCACTTGTTTGTGAGTGAGACCTCTGGAAGAACAGATGGAGAGGCACCAGAATGTCCCACTTCAGAAGGGAGAGTTACTGAAAGTGCCCCTTGGTGCCTCTTGCGTGGCGATGCAAAGCTCAAGCTCGGTGCAGAGGTAGGAGCTGTCAGGCCTGGACTGGACTCTGTGGGTTGGCAGAAGCCAACCAAGATTAACCATCAGATTTGTTGCTTCAAAGAGCAGAGAGTGAACCAGGGAGAAAGGAAAGGTGCTGCCTGCTATGCCACCTAACACAAGTGATGGAGCTGTGTTAAAGCAACACAAAGGGTGAGAACTGATCCTGGCTGCAGTTAAGGCATGGCAGATGGTGGTAAGGGAAAGGTCTCACAGCAACCAAGAGCATCTGGGCTGGTGATTTTTCATCATTACAGTCAGAGCAGGCAAACAGATTCTTCTCAAACTAGCAAGACCTTTGGCTACCCAGGGAAACCCTTACCTTGCCCTTTGGAAGATGACAAGCACTCAAGGCTGCTTCCACCCTCTTCCTGTCTGCAGGAAACATCTGAAAAATACTGAGCAGAGAGGGGGAAAAAGAAATCACCAGAATGCAGCAGGAGGGGAGTCAGAAAGGAGGCTGGGAGCTGCAGCCAGAGTGCAGGGCACTCAAAATGCACAGTGAAGGAGCCAGACTGTAAACATGAAGCAGAGAAGACAGTGTCCTGTGAGGCAGTAACTGAGGTACCAGGTCCTGCACACTACAGGGGAGTTCTGACTGCTGCCATGATACAGTTCTGCACTTCTGCTATGGAGAAGGCTGAGGGGGAGACCTCACTGCTCTCTACAGCTTCCTGAAAGGAGGCTGCAGTGATGTGCAGGTTGATCTCTTCTCTCCAGTAACCAGTGATAGGATGAGAGGAAATGGCATCACATGGTGCCAGAGCAGCTTTAGGTTGGACATGAGGAAAAGATTCTTTGCTGCAAGAGTGGTCAGGCATTGGAACAGGCTGTCCAGGGAGTCACTGTCCCTGGAGGTGTTCAAGAAACATGTGGCCATGGCACTCAGGGACATGGTTTAGTGGCCATGGTGGTGTTGGGTGGCTGGCTGGACTCAATGACCTTAGAGGTGTTTCACCACCTCAATGGCTCCATGCTTCTGTGCCTGTAAAATCTCTGGCACTGAACTGCATCAGCACTCTCTCAAAATCCCTCTTCTCTGTCCTCCCCTGGCCCTGGTGGAGGTATCTCCTGTGGTAACATCCCAGGACACCATCCCATGGCAGTAGCTGCCATTAGCAAGGAAGAATCATAGAATAGTAAGNCAGATCCTGGAAGGCTACTCTAAGGTCTCCTGGAAGCCTTCTGCAGGCTGCAGAGCCCCAACTCTCTCAGCCTGTCCTCACAGCAGAGCTGCTGCAGCCCTCTCAGCATCTTGGTGGCCTCCTCTGGACCTGCTCCAACACTTCCATGTCCTTCCTGTGCTGGGGGCTCCAGAACTGCACACAGGACTGCAGGTGAGGTGTGAGGAGAGCAGAGCAAAGGGGCAGAATCCCCTCCCTTGCCCTGCTGCCCACACTGCTCTTGAATTTGTAGTCAAGACAACATTCAAAACCAGCAAACAAACCTTATGGACATTTGCTGCTTTGAAAGAAAGGAGAATTCTCTGGAACCAAAACCTTGCCATGAAGCCAAGGAACAAGCTCATGATGCAGGCAGAGAAGCTGGTGTGCTATGTGGCACTTGTGTAATGGCCATGGTGGCCTTGGGTTGACTGTTGGACTCTGTCATCTTAGAAGTCTTTCCCAACCCAAACAATTCTATGATAGAGCACAAAAGTCTGCTTCTGCAGACACCAAAACTCACCTCCCATGTGGGAAGCTGAGTCCTGGTCTGCAGGGCAAAACTCACTTGGTCAAACCTTCAGCTTCAAGCAGCCTGTGCTGCACTAGGGAACAGTAGCAAGAAGTGAACTTCCCCTGCTTTCAGAACATCCCAGTCAGCAGCACTGAGGTCTCCTCTGTGGATAAATTTAGATGCCAGCTCTATTAAGCTCCTGGCACCACAGCCAAAGAAAAAAAAAAAAAGGGGGGGAACAAAAAGTGCCAAATGTGTTGACAGGTGGACAAGTGCTCAGAGGGAGCTGAAGCAGATGTATGCAAACCCAACCTGCTCTTTGCAAGGCAAAAGCTGCAGCACCCTGGTTATGAACTCAGAAGAGATTTAAATTCCTAAAGAGAAAGGCTCAGGATGAATCCTCAGAAGGGTTCAGACATGGAATTTGAAGCCTTACATACACCTGGCACCTGGAGGTACAGAGTGGCTTGGTAACTGCCTCTTGAAGTGGACATTCAATGGTCTAATGTTTTACATACAACCCTGGGGTGGAAGGGACCTCTGCAGACCATCGAGTCCAACACTCCTGCCAAAGCACCTAGGGCAGGTCACACAGGAACACATCCAGATGGGTCTGGAAAGTCTCTAGAGAAAGAGGCTCCTCAACCTCTCTGGGCAGCCTGCTCCAGGGCTCCAGCACCCTCACAGCAAAGTTTCTGCTCCTGTTGAGGTGGAGCTCCTCACCATGTTCCAGTCTGTGCCCACTGTCCCTCATCCTATCAGCACTGCAAAGAGCCTGGCCCCTTCTTGGCAACCCTTCAGCTGTTTCTAGACATTAATAAGATCTCCTCTCAGTCTTCTCCAGAGTGAACGGCCCAAGCTGTCTCTCTCCTCTCTCCTCTCCATTCCACAATCCTTCCTTGGGAGGAACCAAGGTGCAACAGGAGTTCTGGCATGGTCTGAATCCTGAGGGAATGATCTTTACCTCTTAGGTGCAGCAAAAGCAGGCAGCTGGAGCAATTGGGCCACCAGCTGCTCTTTCTTTAGTCTGACTGAACAACAATAAACATCACAGAATCATGGAATGGTTTGGCTTGGAAGGGACCTTAAGGACCATCTATTTCCAACCACCTGCCACAAGCAGGGACACCTTCCACTAGACCAGATTGCTCAAGGCCCCCTCCAACCTGGCCCCTCCAGTGCATCTGTACAATTTTAGAGGTTCTCTTAAGTAAGGAGAAAGGGAAAAGAAGCAATTGGGGAAGGAGTCTGATGGTTAACTGAAAATCAAGGCCCTACAAACTGTCCCCTTAGCCACAGTCTGTTCCACAGGGCTCCAGCACCCTCACAGCAAAGCTTCTGCTCGTGTTGAGGTGGAACTCCTCACCATGTTCCAGTCTGTGCCCACTGTCCCTCATCCTATCAGCACTGCAAAGAGCCTGGCCCCTTCTTGGCAACCCTTCAGCTGTTTGTAGACATTAATAAGATCTCCTCTCAGTCTCCTCTAGAGTGAACAGCCCCAGGTGTCTCTCCCCTCTCTCCTCTCCTTTCCACAACCTCCCTGGGCAACCTGTTCCAGTGCCTCCCCACCCTCACTGTCAAGAATTTCTTTCTAATTCACATATCCATACTCACTTCCTGACAGGAATCTTCCCCTCTGCATTAAGCTGCATCTTCAGCTTCACCAGGCTGTGGGGAGAAATAAGCAAGATTATGAAAGTGCATTTGTGCAGTTTTAGAGGTTCTCTTAAGTAAGGAGAAAGGGAAAAGAAGCAACTGAGGAAAGAGTCTGATGGTTAACTGAAAAATTAAGGCCCTGCAAACTGTCCCCTTAGCCAGAGTCTGCTCCTGCTTCTCAGGAAGCAAAAATTGGGCAAATTATTAAAGCTTGAATGTCAGAAAGATGCCTCTGAAGCGTTGAGATCCAACAAGGTCAAGTGCTGCACTTGGGCCACAACAGCCCAGGAAGAGGAAGCCTCCTGCTGCTAGCAGAGCCAGAGAGGGCAGCAGAGGATACTCTGGAGGCCAAGGTGTGTCAGGACTCACATTTTCTCCAGGAAGGTGTAGCGAGAGGCGTTGGAGGTGAGGGGGTTCCGCACTATGGCCATGATGTCCTCTGCCCAGTGCTGGGAACAAACACACACAGGACACAGGCACGTGGGGGCTGTGCCACCATGGACACAGCAACAAGCACAGAAAGGGCATGGACCTGTCCTGATGCTGCTGGGCTCCAAACCCCAACAAGTGCTCCTCAGGCTTGCCTCTATCACCTTCCTACTGCTCACAGACAGCAGCAGCTGAAACTTCTCCAGTGAACCTTCTCAGCTGTCTGGTTACCCACACAAAGCACACCAAGGACATACTAAAGTTCTTCCACTGCTCCTCCTCTGCATGCAGAGCAGAAGCTTCTAGAACTATGGAGGTACCACACCTTGCTGGAACATCAACCTACTTGTTTCTAACCTTGCCACTAACACAGGTAGGGTTGAATCATAGAATGGGAAGGTTGGAAGGGACCTCAAGGATCATCTAGTTCCAACCCCCTGCCATAGGCAGGGACACCTCCCACTAGTACAGGTCACTCAAGGCCTCCTACAACCTGGCCTTGAACACCTGCAGGGAGGTTGTGGAGCACAGAAGACCTGCAGGGAGGTTGTGGAGCACAGAAGACCTGCAGGGAGGTTGTGGAGCACAGAATCACCCAACGTGATCAAAGATCACGTTGGGTGATTCTGTGCTCCACAACCTCCCTGGGCAGCCTGTGCCAGTGTCTCACCACCCTCACTGTAAAGAACTTCCTCCTAACATCTAATCTCCATCTTTCCCCTCCTGCTCCCCCCTTACCTCTGGGGTTACACTGCCAGGACACATTTCCTTACACTGAGAAGCCCTTCCCAAGAAGTGCTTCCTTGCCCTCACCTTGCCAACGTTCTCCTTGTAGGACACAAAGTTATGGAAAGTGAGGTCCACCATGTCAGGGCCAGACACAACAGTCAGAGTCTTCAGCAGGAAGGTGCTGTGAGGGTAATCCAAGTTGAAAACCTCTCGGAGCTTCTGGCACTGCAAAAGAAACAGAAGAGATGGGCATGAAGGGAGAAAGCAGCAAACTGCAACCAGAAGACCCAGAAGGTCTAACTAACACTTAGTCAATGCTTAGAAAGAAATTCCTCACTGCAAATCCCTATGATAATACTGATGAGAATCCCTGTGATATACTTTTGATAAGAGGAAATGGCATCAGATTGTGTCAGGGGAGGTTTAGGTTCAACAGGAGGAAAAAATTCTTTCCTGAAAGAGTGCTCAGGCATTGGTACAGGCTGCCCAGAGAGGAGGTGCTGCAGTCACCATGCCTGGGAGTGTTCAAGCAACCTGTGTCCATGGCACTTTGGGGATATGGTTTAGTGGCCACAGTGGTGTTGGGTTGATGGTTGGACTGGATGATCTCAGAGGTATTTTCCAACCCAAACAATTCTGTGATTCTAAGGTCAGGCAGCAGCTTTAGACCTGGTTACTGGAGGAGCTTCTCTCCCTCCAAGCCCCAAGTCAGTTGCTACAAGTGGGTTTTTCCATAGCCATTGCAGCCTCCTGCAGTGATGTCTCACCAGAGGTTCATTGTGTCAAGCAGAAGGCTCATCTGATTAGTCACACTTGCATTTCATCACCAAATGGAAGTATTTATAGAACCTCTTCCAATTATTTAGCATTTTCTGCATTCCTGCACGAGGCATCACTAAGCCAAGGAACCCTGGAGTTGTACTGGGGGTCCCTATTTATCTTGGAAGGATAAAATTCCCAGCTCCTAGAACAAAGCACAGCAATTCACAGACTAGAATAGAATTATTTGGGTTGGAAAAGACCTCCAAGCCCATCCAGTCCAACCATCAACCCAACACCACCAGGGCCACCAAACCATGTCCCCAAGTGCCATGGCCACAGGTTTCTTGGACACCTGCAGGGATGGGGATTCCAGCTCCTCCCTGGGCAGCCTGTGCCAATGCCTGACTGCTCTTTCAGGAAAGAAATTTTTCTAACATGCAACCTAAACCTCCCCTGGCACAATTTCAGGCCATTGCCTCTTCTTCTTGTCACCTGATACTGGGAAAAACAGACCAACCCCACCTGCCTCCAGCCCCCTCTCAGGGAGGAGTAGAGAGCAATGAGGTCTCTCCTCAGCCTCCTCTTCTCCAGTCTCTACAACTCCAGGTCCCTCAGCTGCTCCTCACCAGAGATGTTCTCCAGACCCTTTACCAGTTTCCTTGCCCTTCTCTGGACATGTAGAGCAACTCAATCATCTTGGAGGTCTTTTCCAACCCAAACAATTCTTTGATTCTCTGACCTCACCTTTGGATTTGCTGTAAACTGAAGAGCTGCCACAGAGTCAGCTCAGCTCAGGCTTAGTGACTTGTTCCCTGCTGCTGACTGGGCAGTGTTGGCCTCCCAGAAGATTTTCCTGTTTTCTCTGAGTTAGAGAATTTCTCAGAACACTCAAGTCTTGCTTTGTGAGCAGTTTTCCTTCCCAGAAGCAAGCAGCCCCCTTCAAGCCCACATCTCCTTTCCCTGCTCACAACAACTTCTTGATGGGAGCTGAACTTTTCGAGGCAAGGGGAGAAGCATCAGGATCTTCACTTTGCACTTCATCTTACAAAGCTTCCTCACCTCTCCTGCTGTAAATGATATGCAGCTGAGACAATGGAGAACTTGTGGTCTGTGCTGAACTCATTTCCTGTATTTGTTACAGAGCAGCTCCTCCCAGCCCTTCCTCCTCTGCAAGCTGCTGTTGCTGGCTCTCCAGCAGCTGTTTCTCCTCATGCTTTATGTCCCCAGCGAGCTGCAGCAGAGCTTCTGCCTTCACTCAGGCATGCTCTGCCAGCCAAAGCTGACCTGTGGACTTTCTGAGAAGTCATTGTTCCCATTAGCCTTAGCCTGTGTCACTTTTTATATGCCATGGCCTTTATCAGCATTAGCTTATGACACCTCCCAGTGCCCCGGTGAGGATGGCTTCATTTCATGAGGAGGAAACTGCAGCAGGGAGAGGAGAGGATCATCTTGTGGGGGGATCTAAATTGGGTCAGATTTTCCCAGTGACTGATTTCCTGCCTGGCCTTAAGCAAGTCACTCACTCTGTGCTGCTGCTTTGCATGGGGATTATTTCCCTCCCGGGATAAAAACACCAAATGAAGATGGTGAGAGAGGACCAGAGACTGTGTCCAAGGGCACAGGACCTGATGCCACAGCTCTTCCAGAACCTTCAGCACCTTGTGCAGCAGCAGCAGCACCAGGTCATTACTTAGTGTCAGGTTGCAGGTGGCCATAAAGGAAAAAAAAAAAGGAATGAAAAGCAGGAGAAGTGCATTAGCCATGCAAATCAGAAAGCAAACAGGCTTAGCAAATCCACTTAAAAATCTCAAGCAAACAGAAAACAGCTCAGAGGCAGAGAGGCTGAAACACAGACTCAGCTTCCATTCCACTTCACAGAACCACAGAAAGCCCTGGGTTGAAAGGGACCCTCAAAGGGCATCTTGAAGGACATGGAACTGTTGGAGCAGGTCCAGAGGAGGCCACCAAGATGCTGAGAGGGCTGCAGCAGCTCTGCTGTGAGGACAGGCTGAGAGAGTTGGGGCTCTGCAGCCTGGAGAAGAGAAGGCTTCCAGGAGACCTTAGAGTACCATTCCAGGATCTGAAGGGGGCTACAGGAAGGCTGGGGAGGGACTATTGACAAGGTCTGGGAATGGCAGGAAAAGGGGAATGGGTTTGAAGTGGCAGAGGGGAGATTGAAAGTGGATGTTAGGAGGAAGTTGTTTGGAGTGAGGGTGGTGAGACACTGGCACAGGTTTCCCAGGGAGGTTGTGGAGCACAGAATCACCCAACGTGATCTTTGATCACGTTGGGTGATTCTGTGCTCCACAACCTC
>WBNM01044850.1:104535-121475 GCA_013399055.1 Ramphastos sulfuratus | reverse complement strand
AGTCGGCCTTGATTCATGTATAAAAATAGTTTACCAAAGGTTCTTGAAATTTCAGCTCAGATAATCTGCCTAATGAGGTTTCTATCTATAGCTTTGGCTCTGTAGATTATTCTTCACTCCTCTCTTAGGCAGTGCAATCGTAACTGTCTTCTGAGACTAGTGGTGATTCTGGCCTGTACAGTTGGAGTATTTAGAGATGCAAATCCTCGTATCCCGTTTTCTGTGTTATAATGGGATTTAATTCCCAAGCTGCACCTGTACCAAAGCATCAAGGACTTCTTGCCTCCTTGCTTTGGGTATTGTTTTCTGAAGGCATGTGTAGAGCTTCCCCAAGTACTTGCCTTTGAGTCCTTGTTTCACAACAGGGATTCAACCAAGGTTGGGCCTGTCTGATTCTGCATTGACAGTAGCTTGCACAGTTGTTGGCTTTGTTTAATTCAGGAGCTTCCTTTTGTCATGATCTCTTTTGGAGTTTTGCATGGTGGGTAGCTCTCAAGTCAATTTATTGACATTTCTGGCCACATGGTTTTGTTGTTTGTGTTTTTGTTTTAAACCTATCAAAAGTGCTACCTTTTCTGCTGACTGCTATTTTTTATGCACATTTCTTTGAGAGTGCTCCCTAGAACATTCAGCTTGAATCTACTGCTTGTGCTCTACTGGGTGGCCTGTTCTTATATGCTGAGACTGATTTTAGTGCTGAACTGTCCAGTTTTGTGTGCTTCTGTGATGTGGAGTGAACTGATCGAAACTGCTCCTGTGAACTGATTGAAACCTCATCAGCAAGAAGAGCTCGTGCTTTTTGAAATGTTTTCCTGCTCCCTACAGCCCTAGCTAGCCTACATACCTGTGGTCCCTTTTGTCTTGGCTGACACATTTCACACACTGTCCAGCAGCCTCCTGCAATGCCGTTCACCTAGGATGTGGCGAATTAGAGTGGTGGGTTTTGTTGATTGTCCCACACAAAGTACATTGGAACAATGATGATTTGCTCGTTTATTGAGGGTCTTTTCCAACCTGAATGTTTCTGTGATTCTGTGATTAATTTCTTTTACCATATCTGAGGTTAACAAAGTCATTGGTTGGGATGAATTCCATGGCTTAATGCAAGGGCTAGAGAAACTTCAGACCACCTGGACAAAAGAATCCTATCGGCCAGTCTGGCAGGAGCAGGCATTGATTAGGAAATGCATATGCACAGTAGGCATGCTCATATCAAATGAATCTGTGGCAGGTCCATCCCCTGTCAGAGGTGCTTCATTTTCTTCCAGTAATATTTATTTATATAAGTACACAAAAGAACCATTGCTATGAGTTTGTTTCACCTAGAAATACTAACAAGTAGTCACTGAGGTTCGTTAGTTTTCAGCAACTATGTGTATGGCATATATCAAACTGGGAGGGTTTTTTTTTCTCCCTAAGATATGCATTACTCTGAGATATTAAAAATTATGTTAAAAAGGTCTCCCTGGCTCTGAAATGAATTGCTGTTATCAGACATTCTCCAGCTCTGAAAACTTCAGGATCATTATGTGGGAACAAGAATTATGTACCATATGGCATGTCTAAAATATTCAGTAATTTGCAGAGAGTGCTTGCTGAAAACAAATTTTACAGCAAACCAGGCTGTAAATTTTCTATAGCTTTGAAAAATCACTGTGAAGGAAATAAGAGGACAAAACTTTGAAATGTGTACTCTGCCCTGCTTCTTGAATGATTGTATTATTTTCTTTGTGCAAAAGCGTTCCTCAGTCCTTGTGAACTATAAACACTAATGGTGATTAACATTTCGGTGTGGAGACCTGAAAATATTCTCTAAACATGAGTGAGTTCATGTCCAGCATTTTCCAATGGACATTTCTGTAATAATACATTTTATCTGCTTCTGGGATTTCCCTCCCACCTGCTTTCTGCATCACGAAAACAAAGGACACATGCAAAGAGGTGAATTGCAATATTTAAGTTCTTCAGACCACAGAGGGATGTTTCATGTTCTTCGCTATCTTAATTTTACAGATGGAAGGCAGAAGGGCAGAATGCAAATGATTGCCCAGCATCCCACATGAGGCCTCTCACAGTATTGAAAGGATCAACTGGATCTTTTCATCTTCAATCCTGCACCATCAGTCACAAGATTGTTTTCCCCGCTGTGCAGAACTCTCTTGTATACTGTAATCTTGCTTCACTCCTTCCTACCTAGCCAAGAATATAGAAAAAAAACGTTCTTTCTAATACCATTTACTCTTTCCAACTTGCTATAGTAAGGCAAGTCTGAATGCCAGAGTACTGTTGACCGATGCCCCAGTGAAATAAGTGTAGTTGCACATTTTAGTTAGTGAGTATCCAAATAACATGGTACCATCCAGTACCCTCACAGTTTACATCTGGCTGTGTCTGCAAAGGCTGCATTTACAAAGCAACTGTCAACTAAGAAGATAGCCGCACTCAGCTGGTGCAGCACACCAAGGCTCTTAAGTGTAACCTTCCCCTAGCTTTACCGAAGGATACACGTTTATGGTAGACATTTCAACACAGCAGATCCTGAGGCATCCTGGTTTCCAATCTGTTCTCTTCTGGCGCTTCTCATTCAGTTGGATTAACAGTTAATCTGTTGGAATTTCTGTACTTTCTCTTTTTTTTTTTTTCTTTGTCTCTTTTTTTAAAAATTCTTTTCCTTTTTGCTGTTTTCATTCTCCAGAGTCTAAAAGAGGGAAAGTGCAAACCTAAATGAGAGTGCTGGGACCCACACATTTAGTTGCACAGATCAGCCATCTGCTTTGCATGCTATACCTTTGCTCCTTGTTATACACTTAGTATGGGAATATTTATTCTGTCAATGACTAGCTGTTTGCAGTTAATATGCTTCCATCTGCATATAAATTTGTTAAACCACTCCCCTTAGGCATATGAAAATTTGACTTTCCCTTTAAGGTGGCTATAACTATGCAATTAGGTTTACTGTGTCATCATCAGGATGTTCAACTCCCACATCTGCTGCAGGATGTGAGTGTGGAAGTTGGGCTGGGAAATGCAATTTATACAGCTTCTCAGGTGAAAAAAGGTTGTGTTTTAAAGTGACAGCCAGAAGAGTTGGAATGTACGTAGGAATTTCGGTGATCTTCGAAGTAGCAATATAATGAATATAACTAGAGAGGAGCCATAGACACATCTAGGTATAAGTAAGGGGAATGGACTGCTAGGGATGGTGAAATGCTCTTGTTGTATGGTGTGTGCCACATACCTGGCAGATTTGCCTTCAGTGAAAATCCCAGCGGGCTTCAAGAGGATCTATGTAAGGAGAAAATGCCTCATGGACCTTCCTTCTGGGAGGATCCAGAATAAAACTGAGTTGCAGCTGAAAGTGTGAAGAGGCAGATTCTGCTTTCTGAATTATTTAAATGTTTCAGAGCTGTATGGTTCATGCACAATTAATAGAGAAGAGGAAAGAGCAAACAAACGATGTCCCAGGATTTAGAAGTTTGCTTGTTTTCTATCTTACAGGTGGGGTTTTTTTGTTTGTTTTACCCACAGAAAACAACTCATAGGAATATATTTTCTCACTAATTCTCCTCCTACTAAATTCTACCCAAACCTTAGACACAGGCAGTGTCTTTCTTAGCATTTGGCACATGGTACTTCTGTTAACTAGCTTGAACTTTCAGAAATCATGTGCTTTGGAAAATTAATTGGATTCTCTTTCTCATGCTAATTAATATTGGTAGTGTGTTGCCTACAAAACTTTATCCCAGGAACACGGATGCTTAAGTGCTTAGCAGAGACTGTCAGCTGCCCCTGGGGAAATAATGTGTTCAGACATATCTCACTGTAATTTTTAAAGTAAACACTTTGCTTTGTCTTGCATATGAGTTATGCCCCTAACAACTGCTGGTTCTGAGTTTCCTTTCTCACCATTTCCTCTACCCAGACTTCTCCTGACGACAGTGCAGCACCATGTGGGAATGAACCCAGGCTGCCTTTTATGTTCCTATGTATTTACCTGACATTTTGCCAATTTGTTGTTACATTACTTTTTATACTGAAAAATAATGCCCTGTGTCTCATGCTGCGAAGATGAAAACCCACTCTTCGGCAAGACCAAAATATTGATTACAAGGGTAGAGACAACTAGGCAGTAGGCCTGTGGACTCTTAAGGGAGTGATGGAGAAAGCATAAGCACAGAGGCAGTTCAGTCCCTGCAGAGGCATGATGAGCTCCAGCAGACTTTGGCACAAAATTACAGGAGCTTTGAAGAATGCATCCTGATGCCTATAGTGAAGGCATCTATTTTCTCTGTTGAGCCCATCTTATGCAAAGAACTAGTAATGAACTTTGTCTGTTCCACGCCAGAAGTTTGACCAGGGAATTTCAGGCATAATGGCTTTATTGTTGAAGACTGTCTTCATTTTTTTCTGTTCCTCTCAGGAAGATGTTGATTAGAGATGTGGCTTGTTTGTTCTGTTTGATTCATGGCTTCTGAGTGAGTATCTTGATGTTATATGACATCCTATCATTAACTGGTTTTCTGAAGGCTCTCTGCAAGTGTTTTGAAAATCACTGCTACGTAATAGGCTCACTGTTGGGACCAATAATTTAAGGCATATGGTTACAACTTAAAATTGCTTTGTTCATAGTGGGAAAGCAGACGGAATTGTTCCTACTTGAACATTTGAGAATGGTGTGAACACAGCATAAGAAGCTTGTGAATAGGAAAGCTGTAGTTCTAGTATGGCAGGCCTGGGGATACATTTGTTCCCATGGAGGTCAGCCAAAGCCCTTCTACAGGAATCTCTTCAAGATCTCAGATCACCGTGCTTGAGGGCAAGTTCAGCAGCATCAGAATCACCTAGACAATTTGTTCTCAACTTTTTGAAAATTGACCCCTTGCTGGAGAATAATGACAATATTTTGTGTCCTGTTGGTACAGCTCCTCACAAAAGTCTCTTTCAGGTCTACTGTAGCTATTCTTTATTACCTTTCTTGCTCTATGATTGCCATCATATCCACCCTGCATCCTTATTTCTCCTTCCCCAGCTTTGCTGACAGATCCAGGACAGAGGAAGGTTACAAACCTGATTTACCTGCCTGACATCACGCAGAGCCATGCTCTCATGTGATTCTGATGTATGAGTACATAATATAGACATCCATGTTGGCTTTGCATGGATATATATGCATCTGACAGAGCTTGTTCACTTCTCCCATGTTTCCTCTGTGACATGCTCATGGGTCACCATTAAGGTCCACTTCATCCATCAGCAAACTCCAGACAAGGAACATTTTGACTCCATTCAAATTATTTATAGATGTGCAGTCAGTTTATTTGCAATGGAAAATGATTTACTTCTGTGCAACTACTGTGTTACATCAGAAAAATAAGAAATAATTGCAGAACAATTAGAATTTCCTGACAGGTGGAAAAAAAAGTTAATTTGTGTCAAAATTAACAGTAAAAATATTAGGTAGGATGCATTGTCTTTGGATACATGTACCTCAGCATAAGAATTTAGTTTATAACACTTGATATAAATAGTGTGATAACACTTCACAGAAGCTCCACTTATCAGGGGAATTCCAACTTCTTACACAGAGACTGAAGCATACTGGTTGTCATGCCATCCTTGTAAATATTTTATGTTGGCCTAAGACTCAAGGGCAGATGTCTATTTTTACTTAGTGTTTGTGAAGAACTACGAAACTAAAAAGCTTTTGGTATAAAACATTTAGCAGCAGCAAAGTCAGTTCAAAGCTGTTTCCAGATACAGAGATTGTGATGCAGCTTTTTGGTATTTTTGTTTGTTTGTTTTAAATTATGTTTAATGTTTGCTGTACTTGTCTGGTAAACATGCCTGTAATGAATAGTTATTCCAGCAAGATAGCTTGGAAGACAGTATTCAGAAGGCAGAGCCTACCTTTCCTCTTAGAGCAATAACCTTGCATTGACATTTTCAGCAGTAACTTGCCTCTTTTTTTTTTTTTTCTTTATTTTAAAGGACCTTTTAATTTTTTTTTTCTCTTAAGCAGCTGCAGCTTGGCATTGTCTGTCTGGCTGCTAAATTAATGAGACTTCTAGACTGGCAAAGAGTTTGTTACTATTGTGCATCCTATGTTGTCTGCTGTCCAAACAAGCTTTTCTGGCTATCTACTGTTTTTTTCAAAGAAATGGCATAAAACTTCTATTTGGGACAAATCTAAGGTTCTTAAAAACTACCAAAAAAGAAAAAAAAAAAAAGGTGCCTCTTTCTTAAAAGGAGAATGTTTGAGAGCCAAAGACTTTAACTGTGCAGATAACTAGCATAAATGCTAAGGTACTGTAGCCACATTGCCTGCTGACACCAACCCCACAGCTTTATCCATGTGATTTGCAAATGAGGCAGAGAGATTCAGTTATTCAGACACTTGAAGCAAATTTAGCCAGCATTAATATTTATTTAAGAATTCAAATTTCAATAACTTAATGCTTCTCTGTGTTTCCCTGGCAGATTCTCAAAAGCCAACCACATTACCAGCGTAAGTGGCTATACCGACTTGTGGGCTTCTGCCTGCATTAGCACAGGGCTTGACTTGGTGCTGCTGTGAGAGGCCAGCGTGTGACATCATTACTAATTAAGTTTGAATACAGAGCTGTGTTTGAGAGCCAAAGGAAGTGCAGGAAGGAAGCTGAGTGTCAGTGAGTCATGTCGTATGAATGCATGGCAAGCAGTTATTGATAACATACAGCCAAACCACAATGTTGATTTTGGAATATTTGGCATGGGAACTAAAAGCAGCATCCTGACCTCAGCTGTGATTTGTTTGTATTTAGATTTCAAATAATGCTGTTTGGATTTTTTGGAAGAATTGTTTCTTTTTGGATACTCTGTCTTTATTTATCTCACAGTTCTTGCTAGAATAAGGACCCTTAGGAACTTGAACATTTAATCTGTGTGAACAAGGCATCAGAATTTTTCTGAAGACTGTCTCCCATTTTCTGTGTGAAGGAAAAATGTCTCTGTAGTGGCAGGCACCCTGCCTTGTAATTTCCGTTGTGTGAGCTTGGACATCTGTGCGATTATTCTCTGGGAACACTTGCAGCTTGACACACATGCATCTAGTCCAGCTATTTTTAATCAGTGCTTTTCAAGTGTCTGTAGTGAGTTTGGTGACATGAATGGGAATCGTGTTTTCCAAATTTGAGTCCTTTGGTATTTGCTTTTTGTAGTCCCTCAGCCCCACTAAAATCTCAAAGTATCATAAAGGTTAATCACTTCCAACTGTCCAGGAAACTTCATTATAAGGCTTGAAAATATTACAGTGCCCACAGAATTTAAATGCAAAGCTGTATTTGAAAATTGCAAGAAATACCTACTTCCTGTGTTAAGTGTAGCCATACTCACATAGGAACATAGCATAGAGTGAGCCAGGTAGTCTTTAAGCTTTTTAAAAGTTATTTTTAAATTCAAATCTGATGGTATATGTGTTTTGGCTCAATTTATAGGGAAAGTAATTGTTCTGTATCAGAAACAGTTACTATGAGAGGGGCTTGTTTTGCAGGGGAGTTACTCGGGTACATTTTTCATTTTCCTCTCTGAGACAAGCCAGATTTCAGGTAAGAATCTTTTCCTTACCTATCCATTTCTGTCAAAGCTCCGGGGACTATACCTTCACGGCTTACCTTATTGCAAGGAAAACTTGTGTACCACATCTGCCGTTGTCAGTGTGTGAAGTAGTTGTAAAAGAAGACCTAAAGAGGAATGATATATTTCAGGTCTCAGATCTCTAACTGAGATCCCATTCCAATCCAAAAAATCCCAACCCAAATGCTTGAATAAACAGAGCACAGAATTTGGACTCATTAAACTCTATTTTAAGTGAGGTTGCAGATGTAAAATTCAAGGATGATATTAACCTCACTGAATTGGTCAAGTAATGAAGAATAGTTTGTTTTACAAGCTTATTTAAAACTCGTTATATGAAGATTAATAGAATAAGAGATTCCTGTGAACTGCATGCTTCACTTCCTTGACCACAGTGTAGGATCAGGTAGATCTATGTAACTTCTGAGACATGTTTTTGTAGTCTGTCCTTGAAGACCTCTGTCGTCTTGCACATCAAATTAATTTCCTCTTGTCTTCCGCAGATGTGGCCAGTAAGATTTTTTTTTTTTTTCACTTTATGGCGTATGCTCAAAAATGCTCTCACATTTCAGCCCATTCTTCTCTAAATTAACAATTCTACTTCCATCAAATTTTCCTTGCAATTCACATTTTCTAGATCTGTTACAGTTTTTTATTTCTCTCCTCTGATCCATGCTTTCTTTCACATGCATTGCCTAGTATGGAATGCTTCAGATGAATACAGTTCACCAGAAATCATGCCGAAGTTCATGGAGCTCTGTCTGATGCTAGAGACTGATAACTCACAAAACTAATCTCTCTGGATTCAGCAGAGACACTGAGCTGAACCCTTTGTAGTGTGTCAAAGGAGTGCTATCCTGCCATTCAGATCTAACAAACATTACTGCAGAGATCCTTTTTCTTCATTTGTCACTTCAGCCATATGCTTTTGGCATTCTTCAAGCCATGCCTCTGTATTTCACTGTATCAAATGTAAGTTCTTTATTTTCACTTACAAATTCCTTAACAGTCTACTCCCTTGTTAGCATATTCTGTTCTTAGCACACTCCCAGCTCCAGCACCTTCCATCTCTCCATGCGCAAATCCCTAAGTCCTAGATTTAAGGAAGATCTTTTGTGATTTCTCTTACTTGGTGTCTCATGCTTTAGGGGTATTCTTTGTAAATAATCAGCACTTGTGACAATTTTTCTTTTGAAACCTTCTTAAAGCTCTGTTTCTGAAAAACTTGATGGGAGTGCACCAACCCAGTGCAATTGCAGTTATTCTTTGTTCTCTCCTGTTCACATGTTGCTGTCTCATGTCTCTTTTATATTTAAAAGGAAAACTTTTTGGAGTATAGGACATCTTTATGTGTCAAATGAGAAGTACTTCACAGATTTGTCTATAGTTAACAAGATAATGCTAATAATGAAACTAGTAGATGTGTTAGAAGGATATGGCCCTATGCAAAGCTTGCTGTTCTTTGTGCAAGGAGCCAAGTATTTCAGAGACAACTCTCACATCCTCATGGATTTTTTCCAATGCACAAAGTTATGTTTTAATAGTATTTCCACAGGAGAACAAGGTGAGCCAAGGCCCAGTATTTATAGAGGATTTTTTCATGTAATTGAGTGGTTCTAGAAAACATTATGAAATATTCTTTTGGCAAAAGATGTAAATGTGAAGAGCAGCTGGTAATCCCATTAATATCCTGCTCATCTATAAATTAATGCGTGCCACTGAGGATTCTGAAAATTTGTCTTGGGACTGAAATAGTTGAGAAAAGATTTTGGCATTCAATCAACAAAAGATATGACACTCATAAAAGCAAAACCGTATTTATGACATTGCAGAACAGTTAATTAGTTTGAGATATATTTATATTAGTATAAAATCCAGCACCTATTTCTGCTGTCTGTGTATAAAACCAGAATTGCATTTCATTAGGAGAGAAAGAAAACATCCTTTGTTATCTTATCAGAAGAGCATAAGTCCTACTCTAACAGCTCAGTAAAAAAGTTTTGCAGTTTTGTGGGGTTCTTCACTGGACAAATGATTTTTCTCACAGCCCTTCTCCTCCACTGCCTTAATTTTACAGTATAATGAAAACAAGATGCAGCAAACTGTAACTGAGCTAGGATCAGAAGAACAGTTTTAGAGGGGTAATAGTTGAATACATAGCTTAACAGTAACATAACTGGAAGGAAGTCCAGAAAATATAAATGTTTCTCATTTATACATGCATATGTACATATGCATTTGTGTAAATGTAATATAGGTATGTTTGCTCAGCATGCCATTGATGACATACATATATGTGTGGATAAATCAGATAATCAGGCATCAGAAAACTAAGCTTCCTTTATGTAGTTAAATTAAATGTAGATTTGTAGGAGGTATCTAGTGTGAACTAAATATAAGCAGAACTTTAATGCCTGGAGCTGAAAGTCCCAGATTTGCTTTCTCTGTGCTGCAGCTGCAGGGCAGCTCTAAGTCCAACATTTTTTCTGGATGTAACCTCAGTCCAGGCGGAATGAGAACAGTTGAAGAAGTCCA
This sequence comes from Ramphastos sulfuratus, assembly GCA_013399055.1. Taxonomy (NCBI): domain Eukaryota; kingdom Metazoa; phylum Chordata; class Aves; order Piciformes; family Ramphastidae; genus Ramphastos; species Ramphastos sulfuratus. The sequence goes on along the minus strand of WBNM01044850.1, from coordinate 111,329 downwards.
GGGCTCCTGACAGCCTGTGCCATCTTGCCACTGTGCAGTAGCACTCCAAGGAGTGTGTGACCTGATGCTGGACACGTGCTTCACAACCACTCTTCTGCAGTATGCCTCACTGTGATTATATGAATCAGCTTTGCAGTCTGTTTTGGCTCAACCACAAGTCTAATGCCTCTCCAAGGCTGTCAGATATGCTGTGTATGTATAGTATGACTTTGCTCTCTTTTGCTGATACGTGCAACACAACACCTGTATACATATTAATATCCAGAGACTCCCAAACAGAAATAAGGCAGCTTTGTGTATATGCCCTTCCAGAGAGAAGCCCTGCCCCTCACCACCTATCTCCTGCATACTCCATCTCCTCAGGTTAGGAAACCTATTTTCAGCACTAAGTTAGGGTTCAGTGCTTATTTTTATATATAACTACCAAAATCAAAGAGTTTTTTGCTCTGTATTTTGTATGTCACCTATCTTCAGGTCAGGTCATTTTCTTTTATGTTACCTTCTTCTGTTTATGATGGTTTATTATCTTAGATTTATTTTGTCTTTTATTTTTTATTATGAGAAAGGTATGATTTTAGCCACTCTTGTGTCTTTCTATGCTGAATTTTGTGCTGCTAAGCTTTGTAGATGTGTTTGATAGTTTGGGGGCTTTTTTTCTGTAAAAGCAACTTTTTACTGAGTGAAATATACAGCCTCTCCAAATGTTCAGGCTTTGTACTTGTGAGAGAAAAGGTGCACCAGAGGGAGCGCTAAAATACTAGTAAGTATATTTTTTTTCTGCCCCGGATCCCAGGCTATGACTCTAGGTACAGGCAGAATTGTGATCCAGCTTGCGAATGAATCCTTCATGGTCAAAGGCAAAGATGCTTCTGTTTGCAGACCTGCACCCCAGCTCCCAGCTGTAATCTCAGAAAGAAGGGAAAGGACAGCCTTGATTTCACTCTTTCTGTCCTTTGATACCTAGTGGCATTTCCAGCAAAGACAATGCATTCTGTACCTGAGAAGAATGTCATCTATCCCTACATCTGCCCTTCAGTTCAGATAGCCTGAGGCCTTTCTAGAGTTACTGGAACCATTCTGTAAAAGCCCTCCTGAGGTCTTTTGGGACATCTCAGGTCAAATTGATATGCTGCATCTGCTTGCTTTGACCTATACAGTGATGGTGATGGATAAGACTGCATTTCTGTTTGTTCATTTGCTTTAGCAAGTACTGGTTTAAGTGCAGCTTCTGCTATGTGTGATGACAGATGCTGCCAAATGTGACTCACATTTTCTCTTCTCTGTTCCCCTTTACAGTAGCCTCTCCAGTTTCTGCTCTGACTCCTCAGCATGAGGAGCAATCTTATTTCTTAATAAACAAACAAATTGGCAAAAACTCCAGACATCTAGATGTTTTGGATAAAAGGCTGTGCTCATTAGCATTTCTCTAGCAGAGAATAGCAAATTCCCAAACCATAATGTCTGGAACAGGATTCATACCCTATGAAACTGTATGGCTCTGAAGAGAATGGAAGGTAGTACTTTCCAAGAACAAAAAGCTTCTCTTTCACATTTGCCTTGCCAGCTGTCCTGGATGTGTGACACACTATAGCATAATAGTTTGATGCTTTCCTTCTTTTTTTTTTCCTAATGCAAGACTGCAATTGAAGGACTTGTCTGTGGAATTTAGCTTATTGTATGAATTTTCTCCAGTATAGGATGTACACTCTCTGTCTTCTGGACATGTCTGAGAAGCTAATAGAGCTACCATTGACACAAACTTTTTTCTCCTGTATTTCTTTATCACATTTATTTACAGTCTCTAGCTTAATTTCTTTGCCCAAATGGGCAGTACAAATTTATTTCAAAATTATAAAAAGAGAGAGTCTAATTCTTTGTTTCTGTCATCAGTGAGGAAGAGGGATGGAGGTCCTGTCCTGTCCTTCCCTTTCATCCAGAGCTCTCACACAATTTTTCTCTGAAGGGATTTAGAACCCACTACCACATCCTTCCTGAAACCTGATTCTTTTCTGCTTGGAGGAAATATGAATGTAGCTGTGCAGTGAAATGCACTTTGAAGAATCTGCTGAGCTCTTCTTTTCCACAGGGATGGCAGAAATGACACTAGGGTATGTGTTTGAAAGTTGTATCCAGCACCAACTGCTTAGTTTGCTACCATCAGATTATTCATGAGAACTCTGAAGGTGTATGCAGGTGAGCTAAATTGTCTTAGACAAGCTGAGACTGGTGGAAAATCTAAGATGACATCCTGAGTTTGCTTTGAATTTATGAAAAATAACACGGAATACCAGCTCTTTTGCTCTACATTCTGCTTCCACTCTCTCTGTTCCCTTGGTTTTCATCTGTCCACCTTCCATTGCAAGCTTGTTGTTTCTTAGAGNGAGGTTGTGGCTGCTCCCTCCCTGGAGGTGTTCAAGGCCAGGTTGGACGAGGCCTTGAGTGACCTGTTCTAGTGGGAGGTGTCCCTGCCTATGGCAGGGGGGTGGAACTAGATGATCCTTGAGGTCTCCTTCCAACCTTACCATTCTATGATTCTATGATTATAAAATTAAAGCAAGATGATGTGAATGTGATTAGGGTAGCCTGGCATTGTCCCATAAAATTCAGGTTGACAGCTGCACCCGAACTGTATCCTTCTGCATCTTATCTGCCAAGCATGGAAAGAGGCTGGAAAGACAATTCCATCAGGGCTGGGACCTGAGGCCCATAACTGTCAAAGTAGTTCTTTTAAAGAATAATTGCTTTATAGTTTTTAATTTTCCCTTTCAGTTAAGTCTGCCTACATAATCTCTTTCTCCTGTATTCAATCCTCACTAAAACTTTGTTAGATTTTAGTTTATCTTAGCCACCCCACAAAATTAAACAAGGGTGGGGAGGTAAATTTGTGGAAGAAAGCTGTAATTCAGGATCTCTTGGAATTTCCATTTCTAGATTGGGTTCCTCATTGGTCATCTGAGCATGCAGAGCCCTTGTGAGTTGGTAGTTGTGATCTGTGAGTCATGGCCACTCCTGAACTAATCTGAGAGCAATTAACAAGAATTTGCTTGCAGATTGGCGTGTTACAAGGTCTCAAGATTTGTTATTAGGAGTTGGCAGATTTGTCTGTTTCTGCAGTCAGTTTTGGCTCCATTTCCATCCTGGAGCAATTTTAAATATTCCTCTGGAGCAATTTAAAATATTCCTTTTCAAAAGCTGGCACGGCTGATACCAGAACAGAGTACTTTTTGTAGCATTTGATTTGATTTCTGTACTTAAGGTGTTTTCTTTCCTCTCAAACGATTGTACTCAACTACTGATAAAATTCCTTTTCTACAATCTTTGATTAATAAGTAACATGGGCTGTGCTGGTCTGGGAGGCAGTGATTCAGAGCAAAGTACTGCATTTTAATACGAAGAGAATCTGTTTGCATGAAATTATGTGGAAATAATGTTCCAAGTTAACCGTATTCTTGAAATACGCTCTTCTGCTTTTATTAATTTGATCGGCGCCCTTGCTAATGCTAGTTCCATGTAGGCTTAAGGTGACCTGTTTCTCAATGTACAGACACCCATCCTGCATACAACACCATCTGAATGCAAAGATCCATTCTTGGTGATGAATCAGTAGTGTACTGTTACAGGTTTTCTCAGCAGCAGCAAAACACATGGAATTACTTAGTTTGCTTTAAAGAGAAACTGTGTGCTAAGTAAAAGGCATAGAAATTACAGAGCTGTTGCCAAAAAAAAAAAAGGGAAATTCATTAAAATGAACAAAAAGTAGGTCAAACTTTGGCCTAACTGCGTTCAAATTGTGCCTTTTATATCTAAACAGCAGAGAAAATAGGCAGATGGGAGTACAGAAAAGGGAAATAAGCCAAAGTGATTAGCCCTATGACCTTCACTTATTTCTGGTGGGTTTTGTATGTATGTGCACTGTGCCATTGTTTTTGATGAATAAAATTAACATATTCCATTTATATCCTAAAAACCTAAATTCGGTAGTTTGTTCAGAACTGCAATTCCAATTTAAGGTGCAAGCTTTAACTTTAAAAATTATTTGTGGTGTTTATTTTCTGTATTTTGCATATTTAAAGCATTCAGATCAAAGATACAAAAAAAAAAAGAAGTTTTATAAAATAGTATTAGGACTAATTAAGAAAAGAAAATAGCTCAGAACAATGCCATTCTCCTAGTGATTTGTTCCTAAGCCATTTTGAAACAATTGAACATTGAGCCACTGGCTAACAGATTAGCTTATTCATCAGCTTTCTAAGAGACAAATTTCAATGGGTTTCTTCTCTTTCTTATATTCTTTCAAATGATTTATATAAAAGAAGGTTTTCACTCTGTTGGTAAGAGTTTCCCAAGAAGTTTCCAACTAATGCTTAGTTACATGAATCGAGTAGAAATTTATACTGTAATTAGTTTGAGTGGATTGTGTTGCACAACTCAGATGATCTAGAGTTTTCTACTACAGAAACTAAAGAAATTAATTGAAGTCAAAAGAAAATTAAGGCCCTTCATTCGTGGCTGTTATTTATTACTTTAAAATATAATTAGAATATTAAAGTAGCTTCTACTGTTACCTTTAACTCTTTGAATATTTGCTAGACATTTTGGGGGGCATTGGACTTGTTATTTGGATGAGATCCACAGTGTCTTTTTTCAGTGACTGCAAACAGGAACTTGCAAGAAGAGCATCAATACTCAGATAGCCTGGTGAGTAGACTTTCACGGAATGTGCTGCTAATGGTATGGATCTCATCCTCCCCTTAAGTTCTTAAATGTGTAGAAATAGCAAATCTGGATATTTCTGATATCCAAAAAAATGTCTGAATTCTTTTGGCTACCGCTAAGGCTCTTGCTCTCAAAGTGTCATGTAGAAACATATGCCATAATTACCTGCTTTGTCAGAAATCCGATTCCTGTTCTCATTTTGAAAAATAATAGTTTTGGATGTCCTTGTTTCAGAGTTAACAAATTAAGACAGAGTCCTTGCTATACCTTTAATTGTTTATGCACTTTCAAACATCTCCCTTGCTGTTATTGTCTTTCCTAGGAGTGGACATCCCTTCCTTTTCATGTTTTTTTGACAACTTTGAGTGGTCCCTCTGTGATTCTTCTCCACATTTGTGATTCCGCATTTGGTAGAAGATGACCATTGTTTACACAATGTCCTGAATGACACTGTAGCTAATTCACAAAAAGATACCACAATATTGTCAGTATTATTCTCCTTTCCACTCTGTATGTATCACAGTTTCTCATCAGCAAGCCATTGAGGTATCATAGTGACACAGGGCTCTGTTTCTTCAGGAAATAAATACATCCTTTTCTTGCTGTAGCTAACCCAGCTGCAACTGTTCCCATATCCTCCTGCAGTTCACCACCTGGCCAGTTACTACTTCTCTAGGTCTCACTTTTAAGCTACTTATTTACGAGGTAACCTGTTTCAGCTAGGTTAGCTGAAATGGTTTTAACACTAAGTCTTGAGTAATTCACTGCTTTTTCAATGGAAGAGTCAATGAAGGTGCCCGCAAGAGTCCTTCCAACAGCAAATCTCAGGTGGGTGGAGAGGAGTAGTGATAACGTGTGAGGATGGCAGAATCTCGAGTGGATAATAGCTGAGTAGCAGGGGCCAGTACCCTGCAGGTGGTACATCACAACCAACATAGAATGTGTATCATGAACCAGTCTTTATCACTATTTTGCATTATAAGGCATCACCTCTTACTTTTCAACATCTTTTCTTTCAGTCCTTCTGTAGTTCACCTATTGAGCATTCAGTAAATACAAGGGCTAAGTCTGCTATATAAATCAAATTCTAAGTTTCAGCCTGTTGAAAACACAAGCATTCTGAACAAGTTAGGCCTTCAGAGGCAGCATTGATACCAAATGTATTTTTGTCACTGAGAGAAGGCAATTTGGCATCAGCAGCTTTGTTTATTAGCAATTACTTTCAAATAGTGTTTTAGAGCATTCACACTTCATATGAGGTTGACACTTACTTGGTTGGTTTAGTTTTTTTCACATTTATTAGGTACCTTCCCAAAACTTCAGCACTGCAGAGAGATCTCATAGTGCCACAGCACACATTTGTGGGACTGTTCAGTTAGACAAGGCAAATGCTGCACAACTGCAGTTCTGTAGAAAATTCTGTTTGTCCAAAATGACTTCTTGCTTGTCAGGGGATATGGTCATCCCAGCCAAAGGCCAAAACAGACATGATTAGGGAGTGCTTTATTCAGAAGTTTATTTTGTGAGGTGACTGATACCCCATAGAGAAGAATTGGCTCAACTGTGTTTGTGTCGTAGACACCTATTACTAGATGAAAATCCCACCTGTGCAACGTAGACTAACCTGTTAGACTAACTCAAAGTTTGTTTTGTTTCATGTGCCAAAATCTAACATCTTGATGATCTGAGGTATCAAAGCATTTTACAGTTAAATATTAAAAAAAACAAATAATCGCAGTATCACAGTATCACAGTATAGCAAGGTTGGAAGAGACCTCAAAGATCATCAAGTCCAACCCATTACCACAGACCTCAAGACTAGACCATGGCACCAAGTGCCACGTCCAAACGTGCCTTAAACACCTCCAGGGACGGTGACTCCACCACCTCCCTGGGCAGCCCATTCCAGTGGGGAATGACTCTCTCGGTGAAGAACTTTCTCCTCACCTCCAGCCTAAACCTCCCCTGGCACAGCTTGAGACTGTGTCCTCTTGTTCTGGTGCTGGTTGCCTGAGAGAAGAAAGCAACCTCCTCCTGGCCACAACCACCCTTCAGGTAGTTGTAGACAGCAATAAAGT
>WBNM01044850.1:70727-103587 GCA_013399055.1 Ramphastos sulfuratus | reverse complement strand
TCCCCTAATTCCTTCAGGAGCTGCTTGCTCATCCAGGCTGGTCGCCTTCCCCGCTGGCTCCCCTTTTGGCACATGGGAACTGCCAGTTCCTGTGCCTTCAAGAGCTCCTGTTTAAAGTAGGTCCAACCATCCTGGACCCCTTTGTTCTTAAGGGCTGCTGCCCAGGGGACTTTGCAAATAAGTTTCTTGAACAAGCTGAAGTTTGCCCTCCGGAAGTCCAAGGTGAGGGTTCTGTTCTTACTCCTCTCTATCTCCCTGCATATTGAAAACTCCACTATTTCGTGGTCACTACACCCTAGGCAGCCTCCCACTGTAACATCTCCCACCACACATTTGGGGGTTTTATCATACCTTACACTATTTTGATTTTCCACTATTTATGACAAAAATGTTGCAATGGAAATTCTGAATTTTCTCTTGACCCCTCATCTTCATTTATCCTCTTCTGTTCTTGAACTAAGTCTCTTCTGTGGAGTTGCCTTATCTGCTGCTGAGGACAGTCATGTTCTCCAACAGGCATGTCCCTTTGGGTAAAAGAGTTTAGGCTACCAGGAGAGGTCCCTCCTTGCACTTTATGTTCGTATTCCCTTCAAAATTATATCTGGCTAATTAACCACTCACAAGCATGTTAGTTGTTATACCTAACATTTATTCTCCAAAATAAAGAAGGAAAAATATTATTATCTACGGTGATGAGCTTTACTTTTTCTTTTTTTTCTCCCCAGAATGAAACATAGTAAATAAACTTAAGCAATAAATAGCATTAACAACTTAACCTGTTTTGTTAATTCAAATTATATTTATTTCTCCTCTGGCATTAATAACATCTGCCATGTGTTACTGCATTAGTATTGTTTGTAGAACTTCTCCAGCAGAGCTAATTGATTCTGAAATGCCAAACCAGTAAGGTTTACTAATTGTTTCCCCTGCAAAACCATTAAGGTAGCTGTGCTTTTTATTACAACTGTGTCAGCATCTCAAAACAAATTGAGGAGACTCTCAGGGGTAAAATATTTAGCTGCCTAATGTAGGCTGTTAGATAAAGGCAGCAATGAGGATAGTGCAGTTAAATACCTACTCTCTAATTAGTTTCTCTCTGAAAAAGACATATATTAAAAAAAATAAATTGCATTTATTACAGTAAAGTAGAAGTTTAATGCTCTTGATTACTAATACTAAATAAACTTTCTGACAAAGCAAGATCCTTAGACTTGACCTTTCTCTTTGACTCCTAGAAATAACTTAATGGCAAACAACAGATAGATCTTCTCAGGAAAAGACTTTCACTCTTTCTAAGTGTGCTTTTATCTTCAAAGTGTTTAAATTAGAGTCATAAACTATATCTATTATTTAGACACCACACAGTATGTTCAATATGCCTTGTTCTATAAGTTAATACCACAGTTACATTATAATATCTCTAGAATAATATTAAAAAGTTAACAAGCAAGTTCTTGCAAGTATCTTTTGAAACAAACATTCCCAGATTGCTAATGTCTTAGATGAACAGCTGATGTTAAATTATCTCTATTACCCAATTTATAAATCCTTCCAATTACACATGGATAACTGATCTTTATTATTATACTAAGTATGCAATATCCCTTTTATTGAAGTATTACTTTTATTTTTTAACTCGTATGTCTGAGATCTAAAAACTCCAATGTGCGGCACAGAAACAAACCCAGCCTTTCAAGAGGGTATCTGAGAAGTGTAACTAATTTCTGTTGCATTATTGTTAAAAAAATAAATAAATCTCAGATTAGAAAACAAGTGCCAGATTGATGAAATCAACAGTAATCAGTGGTGGCAGTGTTTAACATCTGCTGACTTGTAGAGTCTTTCTGTGTTGACCTTTTCCTTTGTATTTCCTAGTTTTCACTTGTAATGCCAGCAGAACAAGGCCTGTAATTGTAATAAAATCAATCTGACAATGAGTCAGCTAAAGAGGAATCAGGAATAAAATAATCTAATCTTAAACACGAACGGCATTTGCTCGAGGGAAGGGAGGAAGGGAGGGTGTATGTATTTTTTTTTTTTTAGAGGGAATGTAAAACTTGCCAGGAATTCGTTAACATTTTTTTCTTTTTTCTTTTTTTTTCATAATCTTGTGCTTTATGATCTAGAGTGGTTGGTGAAACAGAGTAGCTTGGAAAATTAGTGGCATATTGAAATCACTTGTATATATGTATTTCCATGTGTATGCAAAATGGCAGGTTTCAGGCTTTAATTGCAAACATCATTAGAAGTAGAACTACTGGCAGGAAAATACCATCTCTCTTTTTGCATCCATTACCTACTGGCACTGGTTCAGAAATTATAACCATCTGTACTAGTTACCTGAGCATCCTCTACTTGTAAAAGCCAAGTGTTCTTGAGAACCATCCATACAGCCTCTCTGCTGGCATAGAAATCCAGAAGTGGCTGATGTGGAATGCAGAACTTGGAGGGGGTTTAGAGCTACTCATCCTCTCCATAGCTCACATGACTTCCTACACATTTTATCCTCCATCCATTTGAGGGCCAAGCTTAGATTACACTTTTGAGAACAGGCACATAACTGAACAATGGCTGTTCATTTCACAGTTGCATGTCAGATATCTGCGATGTGACATCTAGAATACAAATCTCAACTAGGCTGTATGACCTTTGGTGCAAAGATCATTTTTTTGTCCTGTATGTATACATGGCTTTTCACCTTGTTCTTCATGCACCATGTGTTCCCATTATTACAAAGTGATCTTGTTTCTGTGTACATCCAGAATGTGCAATGTTTTTTAATGCAAGTTATAAAATATTGCAGCACTGCATTAATGGGTAAGTTACTAAATTCTCATGTTGCTGTCCTGGATTGGTGCTTTCAGATCATATGAAAACAGCTCTCAGCAGGTACTAAAAAACACACTGATTGTCAAGAAGGGAGCAGTTAGTGTACTGCAAAATCACAACACAGGATAAAAAAAACTCTTAAAACTTTTGGAGACATATTGCAATATGTAGTAGAGAAAATACAGCAACAAATCAGGCTGTTTTCTGTAATGAGCCTTAAGAATGCTTAGCATGAAGACCAGAGGAACTCCAGGTATCATGACAATACTTACACCTAATATTTCCTGCCTGATTTGGCTTGCATAGCTCTGGATTCAAACTAAAGGGATACTAAGATTCTGAAATATTAACAAATCAGTGAAATAATGATAATTCTTTAAACTCCCAGTCAGATTAATTTATAGGTAAGGTTTATCATAGAATGATCTGGGCCAGAAGGGACCTCTAAAGGTCATCTAGTCTGGCCTGCTTGCAGTCAGCAGGGACATCCCCACTAGACCAGGTCAGCCAGGTTATCCTCCCTTCTTAAATCATCTGCCCAGAATTACATATCCTCATCCTTTATTGATTAAAGATTTATGATAAGGAGGCTTGCCACAGTGCATGGCTGTTATACTTGATGTGCTAAAATACACTGTCATGAAGTACATCTGTTTTGTGCTGTTGTATTTGGTTTAGCATAAACACTTTGCTATTTAAATTAATGTTTTAATGTTTCTTCTTTTCATCAGCAGTAAAACATTAATGGGTATTTCTAGTGACAGATGGTTTGTAAAGACAACCTGAAAGTACTGGAGGGCCCTGTCTGTGAAAATCCAAGTGGTCATTAAGCCACAGCTAATGCCGTAAGGGATGAAACATTTGAACTTACATAATAAGCAGATCAAAATTCCAGACATTCTATAATTAACTCACAGAGGAGCTCAAGCAGCTCATAGTAAGGTACTCTGTATCTGATGGTGTCCTTCAAGCTCTCATGAGTGTGGTAGGGCCTAGATTAAGTTAAGACCTAGAGTCCAGTCTTGAGACATTCTGTCAGCTATCAAGCAACCAACTCAGTTGCATGAAGCTACACACTTCTCTGGCTAAACAGCTACTAATAATTATATAATGGTCCCATCCTATTGATTCTGCATGATGAACATACTACTATGAACTGAAGTGCAGGAATCAGCTTGACTGTAATGTGGCGTCTCTCTCTTCCTGTCATGTCATTACCCTATGAAGTACAAAGTGATTGCTCCAACTTCTTAGTCTTGTAGGGAATCTGCCTAGGACAAACCATAGCTGAAAATCTAGTCCACTAAAATCTGCTCCAATAATCCCCTGCTAATGCTTCTGTTGTCTGCCACTCTTGCTAGCAGAGCTGTCCTCCAGGCCTTTTCTTGGAAACACATTTAAGTCTCATAACAGCAAACTGGATGTGTTACATTTTTACTCTTTATTTGGTTCTTTTTTATAATCTATTTATTTTTATTATTCTCTTGAGAGCTTGTGCTGGTTTGAGGCTAATTGGAATATTTTACTAGAGAAAATTATATTATAGGCTGTGAAAAACTAAGTAAGTCTTGGTAGAACTTCTTCCACTTTCGTGTCTTAAGTGGCAAAGGGAAGCATGATTTGATGTTTTTTTCCACCATCTACCGTATAATTATACTAATACTCAGGCAGTTTAAGCACTCACACATGTGGCTATTTCACATGATTGTCTGCAGAACTATGGCTGTCTTACCTTGGTTGCATACAAACTGCTTCCCAGCAAGTATGATTATTCAGATGGAGTTTCTAGTGTAACGTCCTGCAGCTTCTGCCCTGTCCATGTGTCCAGGTGCTGCTGACAGCTATTGTTCTTTGTACAGCATGGAGGTCCCCAAGGAGCGGGGGCCTAGTTATCTCATAGCCGTGAAACTTTGCGACAGCCACTGGCACTGTCCTACTCCAATAATATAACAAAACAATTACTAATAAAATACTCATCTTCATGCTGAAACAAAATTCAAGCTGTAAAGGTAGAGAGGCATCTCAGCATCCAGTTTTCCAGCAACAAGTATCTCCAAAGTTTACAGATGGGAATTTTGACAATTGTTGTGGCATTTTGACACAGGAATCTGGATTCCTTTCTTTCATTAATTTAGTAGGTTTGCACACTGAGAGGCCCTTTACAAATGTTTCACATTCTGATTCTTCCTGTAACATGAGAATAGACCAACTGGGAAATACTGTTAAGAACAGTATAGCAATAGCTGCTTCCTGAGTTGAGATGCTGTGTTGTGAGTTAGTGTTATTTTTAGTCATTATGGCTGATTGAGTAAAGCTGTACAGAGGATAGGTGTGGATCAGTAGGTGCATCCTTTACTGTTGTTTCAGAGTTGACAGCAGTAATTTTCACTTTAAAAAATGATTCTTGTTGGACATGACTTCAATTTGGACAAATTAGACCTACCTTGATTTAAAACCAGGTGAAGCTATGGTAGGTTTTGTCAAATCAGTGCTACTGAAAAGACGAACAGCATTTTAAATCTAACTGTAAAGTTAAATTTCAAGCTGTGGCCATTAGCTTGAATTATGATGCAGAAAACAAGGAAGGTATTTGTCTCACAATGATTAAGGGCAACAAGATATGCAAGGTGATAGAAAACTCTTCATTAATTCTGTTAGCAGTGTTAAGCAATGCTATGAAATATTTCTTCATTTTTTGTTTTTTAATTGTCTGAAACTTGCTTAATACCCTTCTTTTTAGAACTATTTAATCTTACAGTCAGTTCAGAGATCATACTGTGCTACTGAGAACAGTAATGCTGTGAGAAGATGGTGGAGCTTTCCACAAAGGGATCCATGAATATTTTTAGGAAGATCAGAGTGCTTAGCTACAAAGAAAAAAAATTGGGAGAGAGAAATGAAATGTTTGTCTGCATTGCAGAGAAGCATAAAATGAATTCATCATATAGGAGCATAAGGTATGGAGATAATTTTGTGAATACATTTGTTTTGGCTGTCCATGACAGCTGAGAAATAATACATGCCAATTTTTAAATGCCTCTGTGGGAGTATAGTTATTTTATTATAGTTTTAAAATAGCTTGAGTCAGTAATACACATATTTAAATGAGTTTGAAGCTGCTTTAGGCTGTGCAGGAACGTGTGTGTGTGATAATAAGTGAGTGGGAGGGAGAGGGGGAGAATTTGAGCCAGTCCCTACAAATTTCTGCTCTCTTCTGTTGCAAGAGAAGGATGCATGCAAGCTACCAAGTATCTCATTATGATCTTTGTCTATAAGTTTAAGCACAGCATGATGCAGAAAAGTAAAAACTTTTTTTTTTTTTTTTTTTTATAGAAATTTTTTGGTATCCTTATCACAAGAAATTATACATTCTATTTTTTTTTTTTAATTTATTGTGGATACCCTAATATCTTTTACATCTGGCTTTCAGTTATGCTTTGGACATGAGTATTAATAGTGATACAAAAGTTAAGAGACCAAACAGATTAAAGGTTTGATCTGGACAGCAGTAATCCAAGTGTCAGTGTAGGAGTGGAGACACTCATGACTAGCTAAAGCATGACTAGCACAATCCATTCCTTTCTTCAGTCAGTGCTACACTGACTTGCTGAAGGTTACAGATTAAGCCAGCAGCACCTTCAGTATATAGGCACACAAATTTCTGCTTCAGTCACGTTTGAAGGGTAAAAATGAGAAGGGTGGGTGAATCAGAAAGACATAAACGTGTACATACTTATTTGAGGAAGAGGTGATGACAGTCCTTGCATTATGTGTGTGGTAGTGGGGGCTTCTAGTTTCTGTCTCTCTGGAATAGGTTGAGTCAAACGTGGCCCAAACCTACAGTTAACTTATAAAAATAATTGGGTTTAAGCATATGCTTAACGCAAACATGCCTAAATAATTTCAAACCATACATATGTGTTGGTGCTTCGCTGCACATCCTTTGTTGGTCCTTCATGTTCTTAGTTCACGTGTACATAACGGGTTACCAGCTCCTAATGCAGCATAAATTCACCCTACTTCTGTCACTATGGGCATGCTGTTCTGTGTAATCTTAGCATGTAAGGCAAACGACTGGCAGCACAGAGCTTTGAAGTTGCATAGATGCATAGTTAGCAAATACCCAGGTGCAATTCAGAGGACAACAGAGGAGGCAGTGAACCTCACTGCAAAGGCAGACTTTTCTACAAAAACAGTAACTTTACAGCCATCATACAAATGCATTGTCCTTTACTGATACAGGCCAAAGAGTTAACTTTGAAAATAAACAGATGAAGTTGATATATGTCATAGTTGAGTTTTTGTTTTCTTGTGGGCTGCAGAAGAATTTGCAATGAAATAATTTCTGAAATGTCTTACTTGAGTTTGTTGTGGAGGTGATGAGGTGGATGATATCATCTTACCTGGTGCTGCTGATACTGAAAGACATTAAATCCTTTCTTAGAATGGGAGACCTGTTGAACCTCCCAAAGGGAAAACATGTCATTTGAATGGCAAAAGAAGGCATGGGAAAGACAAAGCCATACAGGCAATTGAAGAAAATTGACTGAAAAGGGTTTACAGCAAGGTTCTGATACCAGGTGTCAGCCTTTGCTGGGACACTAGAAGAGGCAGAGATGCTACCTTAGCATTTTCCCACAAATGTCCTCAGGAAGGATGCATCTGCTATGCACTCGTTCTGTAGTTTTCAAGTATCTATTTTGAATAAAGCATAAAATGTTGACAAAGATTTTAAATGATTGCTAACACATCAGTTTACTGGAGAAAGTGCATTTTTGGTTGAGGTTATATTACGGCGATTAATTTTATTTGCCTGATCTCCACTTGGACCCGAATCATCATGAAACATTTCTGTGGACACTTGATAGTAGAAACAAACAAACTATAGCTAGTGGCAGTCCGAAGTTCATTCCCAGCTAAGTACTACACTCTGGGCCAAGCTAAAATAACACCACAGCTCTATCCAGAGCTCACAAGGCTTGGTTTTCATGTTCTGCCATGGATTACTACTAACTGCTGTTTGCTTTAAGTCACTCATTTCCCATAGCAGGATAACAGAGTCCCTGGTTTTCATGCCTCTCTTTGTTGTTGTGTGACCTCTTGTACCTTTCCCACTTCATTTTATCTTTAAAATAGATACAGCACTTCTTCCTACTTGAGCGTAAAAATGATAGCAATGTGTGACTCACTGTATTGTAAAAAACAATGACTGCTCTCACTTCTTGCCTTTGTCTATTGCCATTTGGCAGTTGTTGCTCTTTTTGTCTTTTTCTCCCACCTCCACCCCATCACATTTCCACCTGACCCCCACACATCTATTGTGACAACTACATTATCTCCAGTTTCTATTCATATCTCTGCTTATACAGAAGCACAACTAGTTTTCTTAACACAAGACTGAACATTAATTGATGTTTGGACAGTTCTAAGCAAGTTGGCATTAGTCCTACTGCAGTTGAGAGTTCAGAATGACTAATTGCTCCTGGGACTTGCCAAAGGTAAAAGCATAAAAAGGACATTTTTAGAATTTTTATCAGAACCAGATTTGGTAAGACTTGGTAAAACTGTGTCCTGTAAGGAAACGGTCACAAACAGAGCAGGATAAAATGAACATTCAGGACCCCATGTGGACCAAAGTTGGATGTACGTTCCTCAAGATTTCCTTGGTTAAGTGGTTGAGATTGCCTGTACTTACTTTGCCCCTGACTGTGCCAAAACACAATACCAAACTGTCAGGTTAGTTTAATTAGATTTTAGATATCAACTAGTATTAAACTCTATTTAAATGCACAGGAGTGGGAAGTGCTATCGAGAGTTTGTGTAAGTGAAAGACAGGAGCAGATACATCACTTCTTACTGGGTGGGACCAGACCAGTTTGGATGGCGTGGCCCTGCCCAGGTTTGTTATTTCTGAGAAAAATATTCTAATTTTAACTGACTAGCCCTATTTTCTAAATTAATTCCAGTGGCATCCAAAATCACAAGTATAATAAAATCTTTGAAGGTGAAGAAGGTATCTAAGCTTATGATACCTTCAGCTTCTCTTTTCATGATTCGAAGTAGAGATAATGGCAGGAAGTTTTTCTGTTCTGTGAAATATTTCATCAGTTTGCAAATTTTCCCTTAAAAGTTGCAAAAGTTTCCTTAGCTCGTTCAAGATCACAAACCAAGACCAGGTAAAAATAGTTTTGTGAATTTCATACATAGTGTAATGTAATTAGCTAACTTTTATAGTACGTATATTTCAAACAGGGAAAGTTTTTTTTTTTCCANATGGCCTTCCTCTGGACCCGCTCCAACACTTCCATGTCCTTCCTGTGCTGGGGGCTCCAGAAACAAAAATCAAAACAAACCATTTAAAGAATGTCAGTAATTTTCTTTTTGTATTTGATAATTTGCTTTCTTTGTTGAAAAGTTGTCAGTTAAAGTTTTAAATGGTAACAAAATGTTGAAAACATCCTCAATAATTGCAGTCTCCATCTTATAGCTTCTCATTATGGTATCATTGCTCTCAGTGTTCTGTTAGCTTTGTGGGTCAGTTGCAAACCACAGCAACATTTTGTTCCCCTGAAGTGATGTATCTAAGCATACCTGCATATATGATATGGCATAGACAGCAATAAAGAGTCTCTTCTCAACACAGAGACCTCTCTGGCCTGTCTGGGTCCCTCTGGATGTCATCTTATCCTTCAGTCTTACCAGCTGCACCACTCAGCTTGGTATGGTCTGTAAATTTGCTGAGAGTGCAGTCAATCTTGCTGTCTGTGTCACTGATGAAGATACTGAACAACACTGGTCCCAATACAGACTATTGAGGAAACATTACTTGTCACCCATATCCATCTGGGCAGTTTGTAGACAGTTAATTGGAAACACTGAAAATGGAGCTAAGGATAACACAGCAGTTACACAGCGTGGATGATCAAGGGCTCATAAAGGTACTCTAGACTTTGAGCCCATCAAGGAACCTCTATCCACTCCACTAATAAATACCCCCACTGAAGCTAACGTTTATGTCAGGAACAAGATTGCCTTGATCAGTGCTGTGGGTATTTGTTAATGTCTTGCAGTACTTTAAACTACCATGATGAAAACAGCATAGATACATTGGTAATATTTAAGAGTACCTACTTGATAGAATAGAATAAAATCACAGAATGGTTTGAGTTGGAAGAGGACTTGGAGATGATCTAGTTTCAACCCCCTGACATGGGCAGGGACACCTTCCACTATATCTGATTTCTCAGGTGCCCTTGAACACTTCCAGGGAGGGGGCATCCACAACTTTCCTGGGCAATCTGTTCCAGTGTCTCACCACCCTCACTTTTTGCTTTTTTTCCTAATATCTAAATTTACCCTCTTCCATTTTAAAACCATTATCCCTTATCCTATCACTACACTCCCTGATAAAGACTCCCTCCCCATCTGTCCCGTAGGCTCCATTTAAGTAGTGGAAGGCTACAATAAGGTCTCCCCAGAGCCTTCTCAAGAACAACCTTGATTCTCTCAATCTCTCCTCTGGACCCACACTAGCAGATCCATGTCTTTCTTACACTGGGTGTCCCAGAGCTGAACACAATCCTGCAGCTAGGGTGTCCTAAGAGCAGCGAGGCAGAATCAATCCCCCTGACATGCTGGCTTCTTGTGAATAAGCGAGTGGACTTGCTGGACTGCAGAGCTAGGAGCTACTTACTCTCTTTCTCTGACCCCATCAATCATGAATGTTTCACAGCATACTAGCTCAACTTCAATGGGAAAAAATGAGAATTTCTCCTTCCCCTTACCTGGCAAAGAGGTCAGTGTGTTGCAATGCAGCAGGTATGAGGCAGAATCCCATCCAACCAAGAAGATAAGTCTTCCATGCCCCAAGTGACTTTTCTAGTAACCCTCAGGCTGTATATTAAACAGTCTCAAAGAACACCTCCACAATGGTTGTATTTTAAAGAAAAAATATGAGCCCTGTTGTCAGCCTTTGAAGATATAACATAAGCACCTAAATCCAGCAGAGGTTGAAAGCCTATGCCACAGACTGGTGCCAAGAGAAATCGGATTTCTGACACGGCAGTCTCAGCAGTGCTTTCTACAGGAGAACTTCAGTATTGCCATTATTCTCAACTGACTAATGCTCCCCAGGGAACTTCCAAGTGCAATCCAGACTGAAGATCTTATTGCTGGGGCTGGGCAACTTCAAATTAAGTCTGTCATTGCTGAGTGTCATAATATTACTTCTCTTTTTAGACTATAAAATTTTATTTTGAAGTAGTAGCTAGGTTTTTCCTTCCTTCTGTCAACATCTTTCTGAAAGGATCTAATAAACCTGTTAGTCAGATGATTAGATTTCGCATGTGGATTGCTGATGTCTTCCTTTAGAACTGTCTATATGTTGCTTTAGTTAAAGCCCAGCGTGTTATTAAATATCTAGAACAAAGAACCAGCAGGATTTTCAGTCTTCATACACCGGAGGACCTTTTCCAGCTCTGAGTGCTTTCCTGTTACCAGTTAACCAGTAGGAAGTCTTTAAAATTTCTCCTGTTTTCACCTGAAGGAAGTGTTGTGTTTCAGAGTAGTGCTGCAGGTTGCTCAGGGCAGAACGTAAGCCTGCAGAATCCAAATCCTTTTATATTAACAGCAGATGTCAAGTAGTCCTGTCAAAATGCCAGGGTTTATTTGATAGCAGTGATAGCTTTGATACCATATACATGTTGAATAAATTCTCTGGCTTTTTGTTAAACATCCAGAGGAATTGTTTGCATGCTGAACAGATATGCTAATTACTTTTTCTTTTCTTTTTTCTTTTCTTTTCTTTTCTTTTCTTTTCTTTTCTTTTCTTTTCTTTTCTCTTTTTCTTTTTCTTTTTCTTTTTCTTTTTCTTTTTCTTTTTCTTTTTCTTTTTCTTTTTCTTTTTCTTTTTCTTTTTCTTTTTCTTCTTCTTTTTCTTTTTCTTTTTTTCTTTTTTGAAGTTGTGATTTCCTGTTGTAGATTTAGGGTTAATTCGTATAAACATAGAGATAAATTCCTCCAGAAGACCAGAAAGTCCTCCAGGGGACAAAAGAGTCCCAGAGAGGGAGGCACAGGATATTGTAATCTGTTGCTGTATTCCCTATTCCTGTATCTCCCTATATAAAGGGCAGACTGTCCAGTCTCACCTCTCTCCTCAGAGCGGGTGGTTGCTGTTACCACTTTTAGTTTGTGGAGGAGTAGGCTTGGCTGGCAGCTATTCCCTAGCTGTGCAGTGAAGCCTGATCTGAGGCTTGCTGGGCCTGCTCTAGGGGAGCATTGAGATCTGCTGAGGCCTGGTATGAGGGAGAGAGGTTTGGCTGGTTGAGGCCTGTCTTGAGGTTTAGCCTGGGGTGTGCTAAGCCAGGACTGATTCTGAATGCACATATATATGCTTCTACCCTGGTACATTTGNCAGAGCTGTTCCAGCTCAAACCAACACATTTCCTGGGGGTGAATGATTAGTTTGACTCTGGTACTCTGAAATATTAGTGTCAGGTTTAGGCACACTTGAAATTAGAGCATAAAATAGCTAATGACTGATAGGAGGAAAAGGGAAGCAAAAGACTTAGGTACGAAACAGTCCTTTTAATTTTTTTTTAATGATGTATGGTATTACAGGATTGGCTGGCATTGCAGAATCCCTGTGCTGTTGCAAATTAAAATTGTTTTGAAGTTGTTCAAGTCAACCATCTAATACTCCCCTTCTGTGTCAGAAAAAAAGCTTTTATGTGACAATAAGCTTACTAGGACATTATTAAATCATTTAATCCAGTTGTTTGATGAGTTCCATGCTCTGATCACTTAAAACCATGAAAGATTATTTATACATCAGAGAAGCAGTTTTTTGATGTATGTGTTTATANGTTAATTCGTATAAACATAGAGATAAATTCCTCCAGAAGACCAGAAAGTCCTCCAGGGGACAAAAGAGTCCCAGAGAGGGAGGCACAGGATATTGTAATCTGTTGCTGTATTCCCTATTCCTGTATCTCCCTATATAAAGGGCAGACTGTCCAGTCTCACCTCTCTCCTCAGAGCGGGTGGTTGCTGTTACCACTTTTAGTTTGTGGAGGAGTAGGCTTGGCTGGCAGCTATTCCCTAGCTGTGCAGTGAAGCCTGATCTGAGGCTTGCTGGGCCTGCTCTAGGGGAGCATTGAGATCTGCTGAGGCCTGGTATGAGGGAGAGAGGTTTGGCTGGTTGAGGCCTGTCTTGAGGTTTAGCCTGGGGTGTGCTAAGCCAGGACTGATTCTGAATGCACATATATATGCTTCTACCCTGGTACATTTGGTATTCTGTTTATTTTTGTGAATAGCATTTCCATTTAACATCCAATTCTGTGAGAATGTGTTTATGTACTCCTTTGGGTTAAATTCATAGAATCATAGAATGGTAAGGTTGGAAGGGAACTCAAGGATCATCTAGTTCCAACCCCCTGCCATAGGCAGAGACACCTCCCACTAGTACAGGTTACTCAAGGCCTCCTCCAGCCTGGCCTTGAACACCTCCAGGGAGGGAGCAGCCACAACCTCCCTGGGCAACCCGTTCCAGTGTCTCACCACCCTCACTGGAAAGAACTTCCTCCTAACATCCAGTCTAAATCTCCCCTCTGCCAGTTTAAACCCATTGCCCCTCGTCCTGTCATTGCAAGACCTTGTAAATAGTCCTTCTCCAGCCTTCCTGTAGGCCCCCTTCAGATATTGGAAGGCTACTATAAGGTCTCCTCGAATCCTTCTCTTCTCCAGGCTGAAGAGCCCCAACTCTTGTAGCCTGTCCTCATAGGAGAGCTGCTCCAGCCCTCTGATCATCTTCGTGGCCCTCCTCTGGACCCGCTCCAACACTTCCATGTCCTTCCTTTGCTGGGGGCTCCAGAGCTGTTCCAGCTCAAACCAACACATTTCCTGGGGGTGAATGATTAGTTTGACTCTGGTACTCTGAAATATTAGTGTCAGGTTTAGGCACACTTGAAATTAGAGCATAAAATAGCTAATGACTGATAGGAGGAAAAGGGAAGCAAAAGACTTAGGTACGAAACAGTCCTTTTAATTTTTTTTTAATGATGTATGGTATTACAGGATTGGCTGGCATTGCAGAATCCCTGTGCTGTTGCAAATTAAAATTGTTTTGAAGTTGTTCAAGTCAACCATCTAATACTCCCCTTCTGTGTCAGAAAAAAAGCTTTTATGTGACAATAAGCTTACTAGGACATTATTAAATCATTTAATCCAGTTGTTTGATGAGTTCCATGCTCTGATCACTTAAAACCATGAAAGATTATTTATACATCAGAGAAGCAGTTTTTTGATGTATGTGTTTATATTATTTGTTGAGTTTATAATGCTTCTACCTTCAATTCCACTTAATCCAATAAATTAATTTAAGTAATTTTTTTTCCACAGAAAATGCCTTTAAGGATAATCTTTCAGATTCTTTATAAATGCACTATATTCACTTTCTTCCCTCCTTTGCTCTGTGCCCCAAATACACTTCTTCCCCTACATGGCTCTGTAAGCAAAAGGTGGCTTTAATGAGATTGCTCACACACTTAAAGGTGCCCCTGGTTTTAGATATCTGCTGAAAAGAGATGGCTTTTTCTTGTCTTGCTGTATGAGGTTCAGACTCAGGTAATGATTTCTAACAAATTGTCTGGGCATCTTCCTCACCTGTAGAGGACCCATACATTTAATACTGAGCACTCGGAGGCTATCTTTATGGAGCAGTACAGATGTGGGCCAGGGACTAGTCCCTTGCCCAAGACCAGTTGACACTGGGTGTCTCCTCGTCTTCCTCCTTCTGAGAACACACTTTCCAATAGCTGTCTTGCTCTTAACAGAGCTCTTCAGAGCAGTTCATAACAAAGTCAGAGCTGCTAAGTCAGGTGGAAAAACCCAGGTACAGTACTTTAGCTTCATCAATGGCCATCTTTTATTTAGCAGTGTAGATGTGCACTCGGAGTATCACTTAATTGCAAGTCGTCCCTTGAACTAGCTGCACAACTGCTGAGGGTAGACTTGCCTGCTTCATAAGATTACCTCATCCTGCTCTGATCATAAAGCAAAGGGTGGTGCCACTGCAGAGTCAGGCTTCTTGAGGACCTTCACTCCTGTAGGTGAATGTGGGATGGCCCCACTGAAACACAGGGCTGCTGAGTGGAGAAATAAATTTCTGGTTTCTCTGCACTTCAGCAAATAAAACATGGTTATATCAGCAGTGTATTTGCCTTTGGCTTCTGTTTGACACTTCCACTTGCAGAACTGCTACAGCTGGAGTTGTAAGCAAATGATTTCTTTATTCATAGCAGCAGGTGCTGCAACAGCCTTTTGGCTTGAGCTGTACTCTCTTGGTCCATGGTTTCTATGTATTTGATTAGATGGTGCCATGTTGCTCAGATGGGATGCTAGTCCTCCAATAAATATATTTTCTTACGCAATCAGTTAAATTATGCATTATCGTTATTATTTCCATAAATCAATTTCAGTTGGCAGCTGTCTGTTGCTATTTGGGATTACTCCAGCAACAATTTGCATCCTTTTTGTACAGCATCCTAAAAAGTTTGATTATATAATAGCTGGTATCTTTCTGGCTGCTCTAAGACACACAAAGCAGCTATCCAAGCAGGACTGACATACTCATTTTGATTCACATACCATTTTTATATTCCTCAAGAAGTGCCTGTCCCATGATTCAGTATGACATTTTAAGCACCCATCTCCACTGTGATTATTCCATCATCGTGGTGCTAAAAGTCAGGTGCCTGTATCCCACAGAGTAATTGAGAACAATATGGCTCACTGCACAGTGAAGGAACAGAATGATGCTCCTCAAGTAAAATGGCAACCCAAAAACCCAGCACACTTATGTGAGACCTGCTTGTCCCTTGCCATTTAACACAGCATGTGTTTGAATTTCCTACTCCTCTATGGAAGTGAGATACTTCTGCCAAAACTCTTTGTTGAGGGTACAATATTCATTCCTCAAGGGATGATGCTAGAGAAATTTTGGGCTGTAGTGCTGTAGTTCTGGTCATTCTTTGTAGGATGGACCAATGTATAAAGACTTGGAAAATAAGTTGAATCACCTTTTCAGACAGGTGGGAATCAGAAGCACATTTTCTATTTCTAGGCTATAGAAGGCCTAGCCAGCCTCTCTAAGAGCAAGAGCAGAGGAGATGTGGCATGAGATCAGGGAAGGGAGATAAGCTCTAGTCTCTGAGCATTTCACCATCACTGAGGTAAAAATCAAAAGGTAGGCTGGATGAAATCTATACAGATCGATTCAGACCAATCAAGCATGCAGCATTGCGCAGGAGCCTGAGCTGGCCTGAGTTACAGCCATGCTACAAATTGCCATTAACAAAGTCTGATCTGAATTCAAGCACTCCTTATTTTCCAATCTGGAAACGAACACCTCACTTGGTCCCTGCTGACTAAAGACAGGCTAACATCAGCTGCTGCTCAGGCAGACCTTCAGATAGAGCAAAAGGGATTTTTGCAATGAAATTGCCTTGCAGAAGGGGAAACAACTATAGTCTAGCTGTACTTTTCCTAGTATTAAGTAATGGACCAAGAGGTGCATCCACGTATGGCATTAATGGTGCTGCTTTCAGTTAGCATAGCAGACCTGATGACAGAGAGATGAGAACTGTGAATCAAACAACACAGCCACGAGGGTGGTGAGACACTGGCACAGGTTGCCCAGGGAGGTTGTGGCTGCTCCCTCCCTGGAGGTGTTCAGGGCCAGGTTGGAGGAGGCTTTGGGTGACCTGTTCTGGTGGGAGGTGTCCCTGCCTATGGCAGGGGGTTGGAACTGGATGATCTTTGAGGTCCCTTCCAACCTTGCCATTCTATGATTCTATGAGTCTATCCTTGAGACAGAAGGACTCTATTCTGGTTACAGACAAGATCCATCACTGTACTGCTCCAACACAGCATCCTCTGCTTTACACCTCTGTGTGTGTGCTCCCTGAGCCCCACCAGCATTGTGAGACACCTTCAGGTGTGTTCCTGTGTGCTGGACCTTGTTTATCCTAGCAGCACATAACCTGTTTGTGCTGGAGAATGTTATTCCCTGCAAAAGAAGTAAACCTGGTTTAGGCACTGGATTAGCTAGCAAAAATAATATTCCTCATTATTATTTTTATGAGTTCTGTGCATACACCTGTGTAAGGTGGTAATAATGTTTAAGAATGATCTACATTGTCATTCTGAAATGTGAAACTTATTTGAAAGAAAAAAATGTATAACTGTTAACAAAAGTGAATTTATTTCTTACAGGTGCCATTTCAGAAGCTATGTAAGGAAGAAGCAGGTAAGACACTGCATTGCTTCTTCAGAGTTTCTTGGTAGTTTGTGTAGACATGATGGAGGATCCATAGGAATCTCTGCTATTTTGAGTTTTAGTTTAGTGCAGTTGCTATGATCACATCCATGCTGTTCTTCATAAGGTAATGGTGTGGGACTTTCATGGTTCTTAGGAAAGCTGATAATTCAGCAGCTTTTGACTTAAACCTTGCAAGGTGAGTTCTGAAGTAAGAGGGATAAAACCAAGTATTTGTTGTTGGTGTCAGAATGGGACTTGCCATGGTGCTGGTGGCCATTGGGTGAGTTGAGGTGAGGTGTATCTGAGAGCACTTTCTGGCTCAGTTCTTGCACAGCAGCTGAGCCTGGTGAAGAGGCTCGTTGCAGAGGCATATTTCCAAAGCATGTAGCACCCCACACCAGGCCTTGTCCCCATTTGCAAAGTCATGATGCCAGAATCACTCCTTAGCATGGGCTCACTGGCTAGTTAATGCAATTGTCAATGTTAGCAGCATCGTTGAGTTTGGCCATATGGGTAAATTATTTAATTACAGCTGGTGTTCTGCAAGGCACCAAGATCAAAGCAGTAAGTGGAGTTAAAGGCATGGATACCCCGAACACCACATATGTTAGCATGCCAGGAGCAAAGGGAAGGTTTGGATAGACAGATACACACGCAGAGATCCTGCTTCAGCAAGAGACGTCACACGCAGTTAAACCCACATTTGACAAAGCCGATTCATTGCAACAGGGAGTAAGCAACTGCTTCGATGATTTGCTTAATTGAGGGTAAATGTCCTTATTAAATTGTAATGAAGGACAATTAAGAAATACAGAGAAAAGAAACTGTTTCCCAGAATGTGGGTTACTGGAAATTAATAACAGCCCCACAGTTCTGCAAAAAAGAAGTAACCCCAAAGTCTAAGTGAATCCTCATTCCCACAAAAGCCTTTGACAACAAGAAACATTTCAGTCATAAACAAACTGACCTCTGGA
The DNA here is from genome assembly GCA_013399055.1 of Ramphastos sulfuratus. Lineage (NCBI taxonomy): Eukaryota > Metazoa > Chordata > Aves > Piciformes > Ramphastidae > Ramphastos > Ramphastos sulfuratus. The sequence goes on along the minus strand of WBNM01044850.1, from coordinate 85,467 downwards.
GTCACCCATCTCTGACTGCTTTTTCTGTTTCATTAGTCAATATGTATGCAACGTGCGTCAATTAATATTAAAGCAATTGAACATCCTTGTTGCAATTATTCCTTTGTCCCTAGATGAATTTGCATGTTTTTTGGCCTGAAGAGCTAGTTTAAACCAGTTCGCTAACTCAGTGATTTCTTCTCGCTCAGTGTAGCATCTGCATCTGCATCTGCTCTAAATTGCATCCTTAGCTCTTTCCAAGGGCCACCTTAACTCTGTTAGAAACAGATGAACGAAGTTCTTTGCAAGCAATGTCACTGATTCAATGGCTCTGCTGGCAAATGTACTGACATAGCAAAACCCAGAAACCCTGACCTAGGAAACTCTGATGTCTGTCAACAGTTCCAGAGAATTTCACCCTCATGTACTTAACATCGGCTCAACAAAATGTGAAGACCATCTAGCGTCATAGAAATATACATATTTTGAATCAAGTCCTGTGCACATGAACATTTTTTACTTTATGGGTTGTACATGGATTTATTCCATGATGGTATTTATATATAAAATCATAGAATCATAGAATGGTAAGGTTGGAAGGGACCTCAAGGATCATCTAGTTCCAGCCCCCTGCCATAGGCAGGGACACCTCCCACTAGTACAGGTCACTCAAGGCCTCGTCTAACCTGGCCTTGTATGCCTGTGCTTTTCCAAAGCTAAACAAATCCCATCAGTTTTGGGAGTGATTTCACAATTGTTTTTATTGTTTTCATTGCTGGGATCAAAACCTCTCTGTGACACTAAAGATTTGCTTTATAAAGAAAAGGAAAACATATCAATGGCACATAAATTTTAAATAAAACTGAGTATTTTAGCAATGGTCCCATTTTTTACTATGATTAATTTTTGAAATGTTTTACTTCTATGATAACATTAATTTTGTCACCAAAAGATAAAGTTTAGCACTTATCTTCAGAGTAAAACATGATAGTTGAAAAACTGTTAACTGAAGACATGAAAGAAGAATGACAGGTTGTTTTCTGGCACAATTTGGTCACTGAGGTGCAACATTAATCCTGGAAATCTAGCATATGGTAGAGCTGGTAATAAACGTATCATTAAAGTTCTTCTGGCAGAAAATGCTCATTTCTTCAAACTGAACCATTTTACAGGAAAAAGATTAGCATTCTGTAATTCCTATTTCAAGTAATTTCTGTAAAATAGGTTCACACGTCTTGATGTGCAATGATACACCAGTTTTCAAAGTGAGAAGTTTGGATTTAGCTTTTAACCTTTTGATTTTGGAATTTGTTATGTTAAAGCATTAAAAAGTAAAAGAGAAAACAAGATCTGAACTTAAAATATGGACAAATCTAGGTCTTGGACTGAGAGATAGAGTTCTTTCCATGAGAAGAGCACCCTTCCTGCCCATATTGATCACACAGAGAACACAGCACTTGTTCTGCTCAAGTGCATTTTCTGCACCACTTTCCTCTTACATTATCACTTACTCTTTTTCACTCCCATATTCTGACCTTCTATTTCTTACTGGGAAAACTTCAAACTAGAGCTCTCAAGACCCAAAAGAGTAATTTCTATGAGTACCGGTGTGTCATAGTGGGACAGCACCCTGCCCTCCTCACCATACATCAACCATTTCAGACAGAGATGGCCCTTCTACCCCAATTCCAGAAGGAGCTTAGGACACACACAGCAGGTCAGAGCTGCTGTAGCCAGATTGGGAATTTCTGCAGCCCTTGGCTTCTAGTAATCCTCCATGTAAGCTGTGTTTATGTGTGAGAGGGAATAAAACCTCTGCCCTTTGGACTCTTTTCTCTTTCTTGCTTGCATTTTATGTTGCAATTTAAAAAAAAAAAAATTTTACAAATAAGTGGAATATTTTGGGGCTTCCATTCCCTGGGTTTATAGTTAATGCCTTGCAGTATGTTAAGCAGGATACCTGAAATACATGCTAGGGAAAGCTGTGGCTGCACAGACCACTCAACCACCTTGGTGAACCTCCTCTGAATCACCAGTGTTGCTGGAAATGTTGCTGCATGTTAGCCTGGCCTAGTACCATTATTTCTAGACATGAAATCAATGTATGCACTGGAAATAATGATGTTCTGGCCGTTAGAAGGCATGCATTAGGAAAAAATATTAATAATGTTAAGTTGTGGCTATAGAGACATGGAACTATTCTGGTTTCTGTTTTCTTTAAAGGTAGCAGGGTGCACCATGAGCTGGTGGCTCCCTGTGAGCCAGGAACAGACGCGGGAACACAGTCAGACACAGAGCCAGGCAGGGCCCTGGGGGCAGGGATGGGCCAAGGGTAGAATAGAATAGGATGGTCATATGGCTGAGTAGGTCTGTGGCAGAGCTGAAAAACAGCACTGCTGCAGCATCGTGGGGCTGGGATGAACAGACCTGGCTTGGGCTGGAATGGGGTTCCACAAAGACTGGAAAATGTGTATATTAATGTAATTGTATGCTACTAAGTGTTATGTTATGTGGAGTTAGACTTAGGTTGTAAATGTGGTTTCACCCACACCCATTAAGATTTAGTTTAGCAAAGTGCAAGAGAAAATAAGCACTTTGGAATGAAGTATCTGGTTTTCATGTAGATAAGCTTACCCTTGGTCTGCAGGTTAGCAAGTTGTCTGTTGGCTTTCTGTAGAAGCAGTAGTCAGGAAGAAAATTCACACTGGTACTCCTTGTACGTGATGGAATGAACAAGCAAATTTTATGAATATGTAAAAAATATCCCATTCTATGGCTTTACCAAGATCTGTGAGAGCACTAGCTTCATTCACTTAACCCTACTTTCATTGAGAAAAACAATGGCAATCTCGGTGGTAGCTGTGGTTCCAACCGTTAAACCATGTTCCTGCTGTCACTAATAGATGATATGATTGATAGGACTGCCCTAGTCCCATTGTCATGCAATAGACCACTCTGTTCAAGTCATCATCATCAGTCCTTTGCTTCCCATATTGCCAGGTATGTAACACCAAATACAGGAGGTCCTAATTGTCTGATGTGGTATACAGAGAACACCTTGGTTAGCTGCTCCTCTTGCCATCACATTCCTGCTGGGTTTTTAAATAGCCTGTGGTAGGCTGACTGATGCTATGCATCCTTACTATCTCCTAGTATATCTCTTAGTAAAAATAATTCTATTTAGCTTGAGCATTTTAGCTGCTTAACGTATTTTAAAGTTATCACCACACAGCTCACAATGACTAGAACACAGCACACTTCATCACTGTAGGGAAAATGAGCTTTTACTTTGCTGACAACAATCTGAAGTCAGATTAAAAGCTGACACATCCTCTATTTCAGTGGTATGTATGAGACACTAAATATAGCAGTGTGCTCATGGATTTGCTGATGCATGGTAATGTAGTCCAGCAGCAAAGAAATGGGCTGGCAAGGAAGATGGTGCACTGCAGTAACATGATGAAATCCTCATGTGACCCTGACTATCTCAGAAGCACTCCATGGGTAATTGTGTATCCTTGACTGATATATTGCAAAAGTCAGAGACAGTTGTGCTGGCTTTAAAGAATGTCTGTGGCTTTAAAGAATATTCTGGTCCTACAACATTTGTCCAGGTATAATGTTAATTGACTTCACAAAGACATCTCCACAGTGTAAGAAACCAGAACTGTGCTGTACAGCAGCTGTATATGAACAACTACTGACAAAGGGCCTGATTCTGAACTGAGAAGGGACTGCAGCTCCATCTGGTTCATGTTAGAAACTTCAGGCACTTAATTTATGTCAAGATGAAACTTCTATACAGTGGTTCCCACAGATTACGTATTTTTGTATTTCCTTGGTTTTATGATTATGCTTGTATTTTACCTTTGCTGCACTCCATGGCCAGGAGTTACAGGTTGATTGCACTGTGAAGTGAAGATAGAGCAGGGTGAAATGGAACAGGGAAATGGATCTGACTCACAGAACCATAACCTGGTCTAGGATTTTCCTCTTGCTGATGAGGAGATGGAGAAGATTATCTCCTTCAGCCTCTCACCTGCTGTGGATGTCTGGCAAGTGTGCTGGACATGAAGCTGAGGGTCTGGCCATGAGCCTGCCTGTCCCATTCCCTGCAGGAGAGAGCAGCAGCTGGGTTAAATGTTCTGCAGTCCTTCCCAAGACCTAAGTAGTAGTCATGTCTTGTGCTGTTATTAGTCCAGCTACAAGAGTTTACTCAAGTTGAGAATGTGACCTTAAATAACTGGGGCAAAGAAAACATCTTCATCCAATAATTCTGTGTATTTACTAGAAAGCAGAATGGGGTCACTTTGACATGTTGCCAACACAAAGTTGCTTACTTTGGACTGAAAAGCCAACAGGCCCTTTTCCTCAGCAGTGGTAGAGTAAAAGTAAACTAGTCAATAAACCCAGCTGTTCGTTGGCCTTGGCCTGTTGACTAGTTAAGCTCTGCATCACTCAAATTAGAAGCAGGTAGGCTTGGTGCTTGTCCTGCAGTCAATGCATCAGAGGGCCCTTTCCTTTGGCTCCTGTTCTAACTTCTGTGTGGTGCCAATTTGGCTCCCAAAATTAGGCAGTGAGATTGCCTTTTCCTGCCTATACGTTCCCTTCATAATCAGAAGTAATAGAATAAACCCCTTCTCTGTTCTTCTGAAAAGGCAAATCTTTGCTGCTCAGCTCCTACTGATGTATTGAAACAGCTGAGGGCAAACTGTGATCCTCAGTTCTCAAATGCAAGAGGCAAATGACAATCCATATGATATAAATCTCAGGATATTACTGCTTCTAAAAAAGCCAAAGAGGTGTAGATTAAAAACATTTATATTTACTGATTTACTATGTGAAATACAGACAAGAGCTTGATCTGATAAGGAATAGTCTGATTTTTATATAAGAATCTTCTGAAACAATGTAGCAGTAATATATAAAGACATTTTCTGCACATACATACTCTATGCAGTCAGTGTCATTCTAAATATATTCATTTCCCTCCCCTGTAGTTCTTTCTGTAACTTTGATTTTCAGTTAATATTTTTAATAAGAAAGATACAGAAAACTCTAAAGCTGATAAATGTTAAAAGTAATATCTAGTAAAAAAATGTACAAAATATAGGTAGTGTCAGATGAAAATATTATAAACTTATNTAGCCTTAAACCAGCACATTTCTTAATTAATTTTTGTTAACAACTTGGACTTCTAAGGAGAGATGAACACTTAACCAGCTAATAGATGACCTTGAACCTACTCCTGTAGCTTGTAACTACTCTTGAGATGTGACAGGAACCTTGCTGCAAATTGTGATCTAACAATGCAAATTGATAAATTACAGTAAAATTTTGCTTCTGTTGGAATTAGGAGGTGTTGCTTTCCAGCTGCTAAGGTGGAAGCCATAGGATTCCCAAGTAATTTTCTTCTGTGGCTGATTGTTTGTGTACAAAGCCATATTCAGGTCCATTGTGCTTGAGTAACCAACTTCCTTTAAACTGGCATTGTCCAGGAGTCACGGTGGAGGGCGTATTTTGGCATTTAACATTTATTCCAAAGTGTACAAATTCCTAGACAACTTTCACTGAATAATTTAAAAAATCCACTATACCCATGCACTGTTTCAATTAAACCTCTCCCTCAGACTTTTCTGATAGGCTGTGTCCTTGTATTTTATTTCCTTGGCAAAGTATAGCTTCAAAAGTCTGAAGGTTAGACATTTTAAAGTATAGGAACATATTCTTTAGTGTTTTATAATGCTAACTAAGCATGACAGCTCTGAGAGAGAGAGAGACATAGACATGGAGGAATGAGCTACATATAATTGGAACCTTTTGTTTTCACAGAAAGCTTTTCTAACAGTAGCAGTTCCAGGAATTTTAGTGTTCTCAGTTTGAAACATCTTATGTAAGAATACTCTAAGTTCAGCCTTTGCTATTTAACCAAGAGCAATCTTTAGTTAACTTCTGAGGTTTTGCGCTGTATCAGAACGCTTAGTTCTTCTTTGAAAGACTTAGGGTACAAGACAGATTCTCTGCTGTTTCTTTGTTTGCAAGGCAGGCAGGCAAACACGGGGGAATGCTTATGACTGGAACATATCCTCATTGTAAATTACTTAGGGCTAAAAAGCTATCAAGCAAAGGAGCCAACTTCTAACCTTTTGCAGCATAGGACATTTTGTGGTCCATAATTGTGGCATTCCACCAGTTTCATCTTTTTGAGCATCCTGATGTGGTGCAACCTCTGCTCAGAGATGACCATGGCCAAAAAAGGCCCAGTGTCTATGTAGCTGTGACTGGCTATGGTCAGAGATGCTGGATTTCATTTGCATGAGCAGCAGAGATAGGAAAACTTCCACAGTTCCTAGTGTTTGGACTGAATGAAGGATCTCTAGGCATGAGCCTCAACACCTGCAGCTGAGTAATAACCACATAGAATCATAGAATCATTCCAACTGGAAAAGACCTTTAAGATCATCAAGCCCATTATCTAAGCACCAAGTCTGATGATAAACCATGTCACTTAGCACAATATCTGTGCAACAAAAGTGAAGGAAGTAATCACTACATCGGCCTCTCCCTAAATATAATGGGACCACTAGAGGAGGACAAAGAGCTGTGTAGTGTTAATGTCAACTACAGGGGCACCTTCCAAAGAAACAAAAGTTGCTTTAGCAAGCTTTTCAACAGAAAATCATCGAGTCTCTGCCCTTCCTGTTTTCTGTATTAGATTCCACTCAGGCCAGCGAGTTACTATGAGAAATGCACACAGAGATTCTAATATTTATTGAATGCTCAGCAAAAGGCAAAACCAAATCAGTGATTTCCACCATGCTGTTAAGCCACAGCAGCAGAAGTACAGCAATAGGAGGAGACCAAAGCTGAATACAAATACAAAAGACATGTCAAAGCCATCCCATGTATAATTCTGTTGCATATAATGGCATTTTTCAGTTGTGAATTTGGTGCTGTGTCTTTATGAAGGCAGAGTAATAAGCAAGTTCAAGAAAACAGCTAGCCAAAAGGTTGCTTTATATGGGAGTATCACTAAGTGGATCTGAAATTGCTGTTGCAGCCTTGGTGAAGTGTTGGCTTTTGACATGGGGTCTGAGAAGGTAATGGCTTCAGGCTTTTATTTGAAATATGTTTATATTAGGTACACACCTACCCTGCAATTTTTCTTGGTTCTCAAAGACTGTCACATAAGGCTAGCATGTATGTGAGAACAATATGTTTTAAAGCAAAAGACAGATCTTTCCCTGGCATAATTCTTCTGAAAACTAATTGGTTTGCATCAAAATTGACTTAAGCATTAATTCAATGATGGCTTAAGAATAAGCAATATGATTAAGTAGTCAAGAAGTTACTCAACCCACTGTGCAAGGCATAGGTCTGCTTGATTGCTATGCATATTTTTAGTATTAGCTGCATATTTTTGAAAGGAAGAACAGTCTGTGGCATGTGCAGTGTTTGGAAATTGGTCTGGATGACTTCCACATGGAAATATAAAAAGCAATGCTAAATTTATTTTTAAGCAAAGTAGATAAAAAAATAATTTATTCCAAAAACTACAACTCATAATATTTTTTTCAAGTACTTGAACAGCCACAGTTGTCATTGTATATTGCTTAGTAATAAATATAATTTTGTGGAATTCTTAGCTTACCAGGGACACAAACTTTGCTCCTTTAAATTAAGTCTTCGCTGCAAAATATGTTATATGTAATCAACGCTAAGATAACACTTACTAGTGAGAAGCACTTGGTTTTAAGTCAGGAAAGTGCCCATCTCTAAACAGCACTGAAGTTGTTAAATTGCTTGATTGGGTTTCAAGTCCATAATTATCAATTTCTTTTAAAACTGCATTCATTCTGAGAAGTAAACTGATTCTAGTGTAGATTCTTGCCTTTTTATCCTGTAGAATATTAAGGATTCCTCCTTTGTACAGCCTAGTTCTACACTGATTGCAGTCATTGGCAACTTGGTGGTTAGTCTCTTAATGATGCATTTATAGCTCTGTAGGAAATTATTTATATCTGTTAAAAAAAAAATACCTTCCACTCTTTACAGCATTTCAGAGTCAAACAACTCCTCTAAGTAGCTTAGGAAATTGGAAATTCTGGAACATTATGTAAAATGTATAATTCTTTTAGCAAAGTCTTAAAAGTAAATCTTACTTGGGTTGCAAATTAAGTAATTTATTCTATTGGTTTTAGTGAGGTAGTGACAGTGAGCCTCAGGCACAGAGTTGTCTCCTGAGCACCACAGAGGCAGAATGGTAGAGTCTTTCTCTCAAACCTTGCAGCCTGACATTATCATCAATGTTCTTCACATAAAAAGATAACTTAAAACATTTAAATTTCTTTCTAATTCAGTGTTCAAGTAATTTGTCAAAAGCTTGTTTTCATGCATGTTATTCCATGACCGGATTGGTGTCCAGGTTGGACTCCCCACCCTGCATCCTTTGTCCTTGCCAAGCTCACCATCAGAAGGAGCTTATGCTAGCACTGTGGTTGTTCAGAGAGCTTCTGTATCTGTTCATGCAAGCCAAAGGACTCAATCTGAGATGTTGACATTGTTTCAATCAGCAGCAGGTCAAGACTTCTTAGTATAGAATGAGTGACTAAGGCCCAGGGTGTTGGTGGTCTGTTCTTGCCAAAGACAGAAAAATCTGGGGTGCAAAAAATAGGAGGAACTCAGAGAACTGTTTCTTCTGTGCCTGCTTCCCAAAGCAGCAGAGAGGGACTATGGAAAGGAATAATTACAACATCTCACAGCTTACTGTTCTTCCTTATAGCCTTTCCCAGCAGTAGTTGCCTTACTATCCATTGCAGGACTCCACTGAGAGAAGCCACTAGTTTTGATTTCCAGGGTCTTTTCATAGGCAAAGTGGGCACAAGGTCAGAGGTACTCTGGCATCACTGCTGATGTTGGTATCTGTTTTATAAATACATAGCACATAAAATTAGCCCTGCTTTTCACATTCTTTCTTTTCTCATCTGCTCAGCAACACATTATCAAAATCTTCAATGTCTCTGGGCTCTCGTTTCATTAACAACAATGTAAGATGAGTTTCAAAGTTAAACTAAACTTCTGCTATGGCTGGATGGTGTATTTGAGAATTCAAAATACTCAGTAATGTAATTCAAAGTGCCTTTTAATTTGCAGCTTCTGTTGCTGTACTCCAATGACTACGAAGGCTTTTTAATCTTGGAGTAGGCATGGAGTTTTTTAAGCATACCAACAACCATTTAGGGACGATACTGAGCATAGAATCATAGAATGGTAAGGTTGGAAGGAGACCTCAAGGATCATCTAGTTCCAACCCCCTGCCATAGGCAGGGACACCTCCCACTAGCACAAGTTACTCAAGGCCTCGTCCAACCTGGCCTTGAACACCTCCAGGGAGGGAGCAAATACAGAAATATTTGAAAGTGCCTTTTAACTTGCTGTGCTGTGTATATGGAACATTGATATAAGGTTAGAATATTGTGCTTCTTTAGGTCTTGATAGACTCCATGTCTTACAAGCACTGGGGAGGAAATACCTTTAATCTTCAGTTCCAAGGCAATACCTTTAATGTTCAGTTGCAAAGGCTACACTTTATCTTACCAACACAATTTGGATGGACACAGAGAAGTCCTTTCCAGTGTTTTTATTCCCTTGGGTTTAATCCTTCTTTAACCATTCCATGGCACACCATTCTCGACAATGTCAACAGAGGTCAAGTAGAGCAACAAAGTACTGGAGTTGTGTTGCATAGGGCTGCAAGGTTGTCAAGTGTGAATTCCTGTCCTTTGGAAAACACAAAACCACCTCTATTTTAAACACTAGGCTTATTTCTTCATTATCCTTTTAGACGTTACAGAAAAGCATCTCCTAGTTTTTGACAGGAAACACTCCCACGCTTTAGACACTTTCCTTCTCTTTGCCTCCTCTCCTGTGAGCAAAAACTTTGCCAAGAAAGCACATTTTTTGGACCAGGAACAGAGGTAGCTGGTACTCTGCTAGTTATTTTGATGGCTTGTCTGGTAGGGGTTGGGGGAACAGATAATGTCAAGATTTCCTCTGCATTCCAGATCTGTTTTCCTCCTATGGTTGGCATGCAGCTAGTGCGACTTTTCCTACTCAGTTTTTCCCACAGTCAGTAAGACTTATCTGACAATGGAGTTAGTGTCAACTGTCCAAAACTAACTAGGAGATATCTTCCTTTCACCACTCCTGTGCTGTCATTGCTTATCACTGTCACTCTCCAGCTTAAATGACTGGTTAATTTACAGACATACTGAGGCAAATTCACTTCTGTTGCAGGTCCATCGAGTTCACTGGTGTAGGTGTCTGAAAAGCACAAGTGGTAGGAATGTGATACTAACAGAACCAAGAGCAGAGTAATAGTCAAAACAAAAAAGGAAACCCTGAGCTTTGGCAGGAGTCCCATTTCAGACTTCTGGAGTGTGATCCAACAAGGTATTCATGTTTTACAGCTGGTGTTGCAGGAGAAAAGTTGTTGTTGAACAGCAAAACAATTTCAGCATCTCCACATTAAAAAAAACCCAAACCAAACCAAAACCACACAACCTTCCCCCCCAGCAACAACAACAGCAAAATGGTACAAAAGAACAAAAGGAGAAGTAACTCAGGATTTCAGAACACAAATTGTACTTAGGATCCTGAAGACTCTAAACTATTTGAGCCTTTAAAGACTGTTGTGAAATTGAAACATATTCAACCTGAGATTTTCAAATGAGCCTACAATAGTTAAAATGCCACAGAAACAGAAAACTTGAGATGGAATTGATACCTCCAACTTTCCTCACAGTCCAAGGTGTCTTTCAAAGTACCTCTTCTGTCAGTGCTGGAAGAAAGACATTTTCAGTGTAACATCTTCTTCAGCTGGATCAAGTCTTCCTCCACAGATCTGCTATGAGACCTCTTCTAGGCAACTGGTTTGGGGTGGAATGAGTCATCCTCTGAGGGATACCTCTCTCCAATCCAGCTTCCCACTTTTCTCAATTCTCTTTTAACAATAGGTGCCTGAATTTCAAGGAATGGGAGCTTACAGCTATTGCTTTTTGGAATTTTATTAGCATTTCTGATTCACAGATTAAGTTGCAATGAAGTGTAAAACAAAGCATTATAAAGCTAGGTTTAACTCAGTTTATTTCATTAGCCTGGACTAGTGGTATGAACAGCCAGCAATGTATCCAGAGCACTTCATTCCTTGGTCTGCACACTTCCCTACACCATGCACATATCCTCTGTATTGGTTTTGTCTCTTACAATCTTCTGGACTCTTGTATCTGTTCATTTTCTCTCAACTTCCTGCTTTGCAAAATCCAGTTTCAGTTTTCCTGCTTACTGTTTTCATTCACTATTCCTTTTCCTCTTAAAGGCACTGCCACTTTACTCTCTGGTTACTTTCCTGCTTACGATGCCTTACAGCAGTCTTCCTCCCTTCTCTTCTTCCTCTCCTGCTGCTGCCACCCCATACCTCTATGTTCTCCTTGGTTCTCAGTGAAATGGGCAAATGGTTCTGTAAGCTCACTAAAGCCATGCAATCAAAGTGGTTTCTTGCTTTTTCTTCTGCTGGTTAATGGACCCATCATGCTCTGTCATGACATCACCCATAGGTTATTTCCTTGATTAGCTAGCTTTCAAAGTAGTAAGAAGCCAGATTTAAAACCTGAGGGCTAAAGCTGTACTTCCAGATTCCTGTTTATGCTTTTAATAACCTATCTGATTTTCAGAAAGGATTTCAAAAGTGGCTGATGAGTGGTAACGACTCCTGAAAACTGGACAGTAACTTAGGGTAGAATACTTAGGAACATAGTTTTTTAAATTATGGGGTTTTTTTGTTTGTGCCTGGGCAGAGTATTTTCAGACTTAATGTCCAAATGAGAGTGCATTCTGGAGTCCTTTTTGTAAATAAGAGTCTGAGCATTGTCAGAAATTGCACTAAAAGTGGAAGTGTTGGAATATATTCATCAGCTTCAGCTGTCCAAGGCAGCTAGACTAATACCCACACTTAAAGATGAAAAGAAGTCATTGTGAGCAGTGAAAATAATTACAGTTTGCCATTAATTATCATTAATTATCATAAAAATTACTATTAATTATCATATGTTTCTGAAAAACAAAGCAAACTATAATACACTCAGGTGAGTATACAAATGTAGGATCCAGCATGGCTCTGCAAAGGAACACAGAAGCAGCTTTTGCACAGGAAAACAGGAAGACATAAAACTTATCTAGGCTTTCCAAACTAATATTCCAGAGATCTTCAAAACAGAGAGGAAACATGAGAAATCAGCATGGGAAGGAAACTTTGGTCCTGGAACATAAACTTTATAAATGATCCAAAGACATCCAAATTAAACTTATCAGTTTACGGAATAGAGACTAATAATAGGTTGCCTAAAAGATTTTACTAGGACAAGTATCACTTAAAGCTTCATTATCTTGACAAGTGAGTGAACAGATGGCAAAATCTGTAGCAAACTCAAGATTTCTTAGGGTACTAAAGATGAGAAGGATTTCTGAGAACCAAATTCAAATCACCAAAGCAAGGTGATTTGACAACCTCAAAGCAGATGGGATTTCAATTTACCTAAGTGCAAGGTAATGCTCAGAAATGATCCGAAGCGTTCACTGATGTGGCATACTTAATGAAGTGTTACCAGTTCAGAAGAATACCTAGGCAATATTATGGACAGCTTAATTAAAACAGCTCAGTGGAAACAGCTGCTCAATTTGCAGCACTAGTTGTGGAAGCAAATAAAATGCTAATTTATATGAACCATAAGAAACCAGCATTGATATTATTATAATGTCATCATAGAAATGCAGGGAACTGTGTCACAGTGACATCCCGTATTGTCAACAGTACGAAACTGTCTACAAAAAGAAATATTCAGAGAAGTCAGTGAAGGATGATGTGCAGTGATGATATAACAGTTTTGCTTAATTAATGGAAAAAATGTTGCAGCACTAAATTCCTACTCCCTTCTAAGTCATAGGGGTATCGAGGGAATGCACGATACACAAGTAGCACCCTTATGTACTGGAAGTTGTTTCCCCAGTTAATAAGATCATCAAATCAGCAAGAAATGGAGGTCTTTATGCTCACTTATTCTTAAGAGGCATAATGGGAGTGAACCAGGAAGGAGGAGTACCCACACTGAACAAATTTTTTCAGTGAGGCACGTGAAATTTTTACAGTTACTTCAGCAAGTCAATAACTTTATCCTTAATGCAAGATTGTCACAAATGTGTGTTTTTTATTAGAAAAATGATTGAAGCAGTTCTCTTAAGAGGGAAGGCTGTCCCTGGTGATTTTTGAGAAGACCTTGAGTTTCATCAGTTCTGTATAAAAAGAGCAATTTATAACTGTACAGAGTAAGAGCCTACTGTTACTTTCTAGTGATACATACAACCCACTTGGCATTTATCCTGCCAAACTATAAAAGATGAACTACAGGACAGGAAGGAGGTGGATAAATCCAAATCTATTTCAGTCCTAAAGGAAGATAATGATTTCCAAATGAAATGGTATTCTTTATGACTTGATTGACAGCAATGAATTACTTTAGATTGCTGCAAAATCATTTAGCAATATTTCAGAGTAGAAATGGAATAGTCTTCAATTTGAGCCATAGGAAGGCTACAGTTTTTGGTTTTCGTACTTCTTACACTTTCCCCTGCTTTAGCAATGACATTCAGTAAAATATTTTTAAGGCCTGACCTCTGAAACTATCTATCTGATAATTTTGACCAAATTACCATCAATGATTACTTAGTATAATACTTATGTCAGTACAATACTTATGTCAGTACAAAATGGCAAAAAGCTGTTGAACTGAGTCTGCGTGACAGTGGTATATGAGCAACATCTGTACTTGCAGCACCTTAGAGCTAATTTCACTAGAAACCATTGCAACACTGAAAATGAACTTTGGGACCAGCAATATACACAAGCAAAATAACAAATTATGTTTGTCTTCTCTTTCATTTGCATGGCACTTAATTGAAGACCAAGGGAACTGTGTTTGTGGAGCCTCAAGGAGGTGTTTGTTTCCTTGGTAGCTGGGCCAGCTTGAATCCAGTGCTCCAAAGGAGTACAAGGAAGAGCTGAATTCTGCTCTGTTCTTGCTGGAATCAAGTTTTCAAGTAATACCAAATTTAAAAAAAAAAAAAAAAAAGATTGCCCTTTCTGGAAAGTGAGTGGTGGCATTATCAGAAGAGAGCAGTGGCTGCGACCGCTGTCATCATTCTGGTCACAGCACTGTACACAGTGGCAGGTGACGGGGAAATACCTCTCCAAGCTTTCTCTGCCCTTGGTATGCTGAGGCAGCTACAGAGCAGTCCCTGCTATTGCCTTTCTTGGGAATTACATTGCTTCACCAAGTACTGCTTTACTGCTTTCAATCTTAAAAGAGAAAAAAATATCGTAACATTTTCTAGCTTGCTCCCATGGCATTTGATGTTCTATTATTTGATGTTCTATTATATTACTATTTATATAATAGTAATTTAATGTCACTATTAAAATTCAATTCCATGAAAAGCAAATGGCTGCATAACAGATTTCTTTTTGCCTCTTGCATGCAGAAGTTGGAATCTATTTGGATGACCACAGTAAATGATGCTTTGTTTAGTGGATTACTTAATTTCTCAGAATCAAATTCTTGTACTTAAACTCTAATTATAGAATCATAGAATCATAGAATGGTAAGGTTGGAAGGAGGATCATCTAGTTCCAACCCCCTAACCCCCTGCC